>CM040473.1:937048-968396 GCA_022758105.1 Pangasianodon gigas | reverse complement strand
CCTGTAGCAGAGACACCATCTTCTCCTCAAGCTCCTTCTTCTTGGCCAGTGCCTTTGCCAAGTCCTCCTTCATTTTCTCAAAGTTCTCCTTCATAGCAGCCATTTCCTTCTCAGTCTCTGCACTCTTGAGAAGAGGCTTGATCTTGAAGTACAGCTTCATCCATGGCCAGTGTTTCACATTCATGAATGAGCGGATGTTGTATTGGATGGAATAGATGGATTCCCTGGAATTTGAGTTCAGCTCCATTATTATCAAATGTGTATGTTTATTAATGTATGTAGAATTTACAGTGAAATTAATTTGCATGTGGTATTTGTATTTTTTCTTTTTTAACAAAATTGAATATACCTCCTCTCCATCATTTTGACAAACTCCCTCCGCATGAGGAAGCCTCGGCACAAAGCCTGAGTCATGGTCACCAGATTTGCTAGTTTTTCATCTCGCATCTCCTCAAGGGTACCCAGCAGACCGGCTTTGAAGAACACCTACAGGAAGAATTAATTAAGTGAAAGTATATGTAATCATATCAGGTAGACATGTTTGATGTTACGAGTGCTCAAAAGTGCAGTTACACAATTGATGTATTAAAAATACTAATATTTTCTTTCCTGATATCTGTGTATTTTTACCTTGGTGTGTCCAAACTTATACTGGGTGTGGTCCACATCAATGGAGGCCAAGAGTTTCTCTGCGGCTTTCTTGTTGTCAATGAACTGTCCCTCTGGGATGACACTGGCATTTAAGACTTTGTATCTGCAAATAATGAAATTAATGAAATTTATTTCTAAATTCATTCCACTTCAGGGTGTCTATGAATGCTTGGACTCTTTGATGGTTGCAGTGATGACTTAATCTGCCATAGGTTTCTAATAGAGATTTAAATGTACCTCTGCTTGAAGTCACCATAGAGGATTCTGCTGGGGAATCCCTTTCTGCAGATTCTGATACCCTCCAGCACACCATTACACCTCAGCTGGTGGATGACCAGATGATTCTCCATCAGACCTAAACAGTCATGGAATGCACAGTAGTGGTTAGAAGTTTGTACACACCTAATCATAGAATGGTCTCTTTGTTACAATTTCCACATTTTAGAATAACAATGAATTAATTATTATTGGATTCTTGGTACATTGACATTGATAATAGAATCTAGTACATTCGTTGTATGCCTGGGAAAAGTGGTGATATTCCTTTGAATTTTGCTCACCTGGGGTCTTGGATTCATTTGGAATCAAGCAGCGCACAAAATGAGGGTGGGTGCTTCTCAGGTTGGTCATTAGTTTACCCAGGTTTTCCTATGTAATTAGAGTAGTTATTGTGTTTAGCTGATGTATTGGGTATTAAATTATGGCATACATAAGCATTTATAGATTACAGTACATACTCTGAATAAAGCTGACACAGTTTGGAACGAACCCCCCTTCTTCTTGCCACCCTTCTTGCCACTACCTCCTTTGCTGGCATCTGTGTTAACATAGAAATAGAATTACATTTCATTTGGTTATGCTTCATTTGTACTGCTAAATAAATCCAGCTATAAATAATCAAACACCATACCATCAGAGGATGCATGGCTTGCATACAGGAAGGAGAGCAGTTTGTTTGCTGACTTCTGGTACAGCTGCACAACAGAGTCGTTCAGTGGATCCTTGTTCTTGTCCAACCAGCCGACAATGTTGTAGTCCACAGTGCCGGCGTAGTGCACCAGGGAGAAGTGAGCCTCAGCTTTGCCTTTGGCAGGCTTTGGCTTCTGGAAGGCAGAACTTTTTCCAAGGTGCTGGTCATGAAGTTTGTTCTTGAAGGACGTGTCTGTAGCTTTGGGGAACATGCACTCCTCTTCAAGGATGGAGAAGATGCCCATTGGCTGTTGGAAGAAAAAGAATGTTTATTAAACAAAATGTTGACAAAGGCTTGGTTGGGGAAGGGAAAAATCTCTTACCTTCTCAATAAGCTCAATGCAGGCAGCCAAGTCCATACCGAAGTCAATGAACTCCCACTCAATACCTTCTTTCTTGTACTCCTCTTGTTCCAGAACGAACATGTGGTGGTTGAAAAACTGTTGCAGTTTCTCATTTGTGAAGTTAATGCAGAGCTGCTCCAAGCTGTTGAACTGTACAAAACATCATGTCAAGCTTAAGACATACTGAATTTGTATTTTTATTGAGAATAATGATTGTGTAATGCAAATGTAGCATGTTAGATATTTACATCAAAGATCTCAAATCCAGCGATGTCCAGCACACCGATGAAGAACTGTCTCGGTTGCTTTGTATCCAGCATCTCATTGATACGGACGACCATCCACAAGAACATTTTCTCATAGATGGACTTGCAGAGGGCCATGACGGAGTTGTTCACCTGAACAATACAAAAGTGAGCTTTTGTGCTCTTTTTACCTTAAGTCTTAATTCTCATTTTTGGTGTTTGAGAACATTACCTGAGGTACAGTCTGGCCTTTGGTCACAAACTCATTTCCGACCTTGACTCTGGGGTAGCACAAAGCTTTCAGCATGTCAGCTGAGTTCAGGCCCAGAAGGTAGGCGATTTTATCGGCCACTGAAGTCAAGAAAGCCATGTTATTCATTAATAATTCAGGTTACTTGCTCTAAATAAATCTTGTGAATGTTTTTTAAATGTACCCTCAGTGCCATCAGGCTCAGCCTGCTCCTCCCTCTGCTTCTGCTTGAACTTCATGTTGCCATGATGCATCACAGCACCGGTCAGCTTGTAGATGTTAATTTTCTCATCAGCGGTGAAACCGAGGATGTCAATGGCCGTCTGTGTGATGAAGAGTACAGTTATTTTAGATAATCGTCAATTTAACTGAACCTTTGTTTCAGGATTGTTCAAAGATAATGATTTGAATATTTATATAATTAATTCAGCCTCCTGAAATTGTGGCTTACATCTGTGGCAATGAACTCCTCTACATCATTAATGCTTTTCACTACAATTTCACCCTGGCTGATCATAGGGTAATCATAGGGGTTGGTGGTGATGAGCAGTGCCTCTGTAAGAACAAACAAACAAACAAATAAATAAATAAAAGTTTGTCTCAGTTGTTACTAAAATGGTGAAATATTTTGTACCAGTTGGTACCAATTTCGTACCAAGCAGCTCTGGCTTGTGTCCAGTCATGAGCTGGTAGAAAATGTGGTAGCTTCTCTCAGCTGACAGCTGGAAAGTGACTCTTGACTTTTCCAGCAGATCTATAAATAAAAAAAATGCAGGATCCATCAGTATGATCTTTTTAATAGATGAATCAGAGTAACAGACTTTGTAAGATGATGTTTCTTACATGTTTCAATATCAGCTGAAGCCAGCTTTCCAGAGGATCCAAAATGAATTCTGATGAATTTACCCTGAATATTGTTGAAAAATTTTAAAATATGTATTAAATGCCACAATATATTTAACAGCTATTGTATATTGTCTATAATTTTGCTTAAGAATGACTTACAAAACGAGATGAGTTGTCATTCCTGACAGTCTTGGCATTACCATAAGCCTCCAGCAGGGGGTTGGCTGCAATGATTTGATCCTCCAGCGAGCCCTAGTGATGATAGCAGGCACTTTAATGAGGAATCAGAACTCAGATTCTGGTAAGTTGCAGTAATAGTTATTCCTTACCTGCATTTTGCCAGGCGTAGGCTCTGCCTTTTTCTGACCAGACACTGCAATTGTCGCAAAGTACTGAATGACACGTTTTGTGTTCACAGTCTTTCCTGCACCAGATTCTCCACTGGGGGTAAAAAAAAGCCAAATGTTTTAAGTGCTTTTGAGGGATAATATGAACAACATATTTGGTTAAGATCCCAAAATATTTAAAATCCTCTAGTTGTAATTTACATAACAAAACTTACGTGATCAGGATGGACTGATTCTCACGATCTGGAAGAGTCAAGAAGAATGTTTATTAAATTAATATCTTTGTTCATTTTATTTACTTTTTTTTTTTTTAGGATTTTCCCCTTTAATGCAGACTATGAGAAGTTAGAAACTTTAACATTTGTTTTTTAACTTTTCTGAAGAGATCTTAGTTCTTTATACCAGTGAGCATGAACTGATAGGCGTTATCAGAGATGGAGAAGATGTGAGGTGGGGCTTCAACCCTCTTCTTTCCTCTGTATCCAGCCACAACTACTGCGTCGTACACTGGGAGCCACTTGTAGGGGTTCACGGTGACGCAGAACAACCCTGAGTAGGTCTGCAAAAACATTATTAAACATCAAAAATGTCATGGTTTTAATTACACACCAGTCATTCTACATTCACATCAATGGGTGGAAGGCATGACACAAAATATGACAAAATGGAATCCATGTAAATAAACTTGAGAACAAAATCTCAGCTTCATACTTACGTAGATCATCCATGCTGCGTAACGCTCTTTGAGGTTATACAGCACAGTGGGTTCGTTGAGGTGGGTCATCATGGCCATGTCCTCAATTTTGTCAAACTTGGGAGGGTTCATAGGGAAAATGTCATCTTCCTTAACTGTAAGGGTCTGTTGATTCGAGAAAGACGTGTCCATCACATTGACAAGTTTGATATAACAACAGTCCCAAGATTTGATATTGACTGTGGAGGCTTGTATTTGTGGCCAAAACACTTACTTTGCCATCCAGAGTTTCGACAGTGGCTTTGCCACCCTCTTTGCTCTTCAGTGTACCTTTGACGTACATCTCTGCAGGCTCAGCCACAAACACTGCTGTTTTGGCATCAAAAGGCTTGTTCTGAGCCTCAATCCTCTCCTTCTCTGGTTTACGGAGGTAGATGGCCGCCGGGCCGAAGCATTCCATCTCACCGTCAGCCATAATTACCTTTTTCTTCAGAAAACATAAAAACTTTAAAAATGAACATAATTGAACATAATTGTTTTCTGCCTATGTTTGCTTCACAGTTACATGAACATTTTCCTCATAGAATAAACTGGTTTCTTTACCTGTGCGTAATGCTTTGATGCAGTGAAGGTAGTTGCAGATGGTCAATGCTGAAAAGAGAAACAAGACTGTTAAGATGTCCTTTTTTTTCTTTGTTAAAGTGTACGGTTTTCTTCTATTAGATTTTAAAGAAGAATTAAAAAAAAAAACTTTTAAAAAGTTTCAAAACATTTTTGAAAGGCTGTTCCTGCCCTTACCCTGGTCCGGGTTTCTGTCTGTGCTTGAGGAAGCTTGTGCCTGGCTCTTTTATAGGAATGCATCTGTTCACTCAGCGAAAGCTGCATTCTTTATTTGGTCGTGTGTCTCGCCTTTGTGATGACTTTCACTTTGTTTAGCTATAAATACTTTTACTAAATAAGTATAAATACTTATTTAGACACAACATTGTTAGTAAGAGTATCAAAAGAAGAGCTATGTGTGTACTATAAATTTTTCTTTTGTTCTAGCTGGTTTGGATAAATATGTCCTGTCGTGATGCTGTAATAATTTTTTTATTAGTCCAGCCATTATTGGATACGACTGATTAGGAACTTTTAGAATGAAGTTGCTATATTATGAAAAATTATGATAGTTCACTTTAACAGTGTTTACTGTGGCAACTTTGTTTTCAAATCTGTAAC
The DNA here is from genome assembly GCA_022758105.1 of Pangasianodon gigas. Lineage (NCBI taxonomy): Eukaryota > Metazoa > Chordata > Actinopteri > Siluriformes > Pangasiidae > Pangasianodon > Pangasianodon gigas. The sequence goes on along the minus strand of CM040473.1, from coordinate 962,829 downwards.
TTAGTTTAATTTATGACCTAAAAACAGCATGCCAATCTGTTTAATGCCTTCTAAATCTGAAAGGATGTCTCAGCTGTGGAGAAGTAGTCAGCTGTCGCTGTCATATGGTTACAGGAGAGTTTTAGAGATGCCTTAAGTGGAATCATGCATGTGTTGTTTTTTTTGTGTGGCAGAAATTAGCAAATGCAATGTTGTAGGCTTAAGTGGATAAAGTTCAAGTTACTGAATGTGACCAAAAACATTTTAACAAATCACTTTCATAGATTATATCTTGCTTTTATTGTCAAACACATAAATAAAAATGACCAGAAGTAGTATTGTAGTCTATGTATTCATATACAGGAAGTTTTTTTGAATAGTTTGACTATAATGCCATATTTCACAATTATAATTTCTAAGTTACACTGCAGTAATTTTTTTTTTTTTTTTACTTTGGAAATAAACAACATGCACAGCCAGTTTTAGATGTTCAGGACCTCGTTATTGTGGTTAAACTGACTCCAACCTTCTGTGCTCTCAAGGAATGAGGACTGACCCTTGAGACAGCTGGTGTGTGTATGTCAGAGGTCTTTTAAAGGGTTCCAGGATTAACTGTGTCCTACCCTTTTGGTGTTAGTTACAGCTGTTTGGCTTGGCCTGTGCCCTGGGTTAACAACTGGCATCCCACGTGACAAATTTGGCATGAGCAGGTAAAAGTGAATGTGTCAGTAGCTTTGATATTTAAAATGAATTACTGTCGAGCATATTTGTAATGTTAAATACCTTTCACCATCCACCAAGCACTAGTACATGCCCTCTTCAATGTGCCTGTGAGCAATACCACAGTTGAGAATGTGACATTTGAATTCATATTAACTTTCAAAGTGTCTATCTGCCTGCACAAGCTAGTGTCAGAGCGACAGTTTGCATATCTGGTCATGTGACCTTTTATAGGATTCATGAAGTATTAAAGTAATTGTTTTTTTTTTCTCTAAATTGTTTTTTCCTGAGTAAAATCTACTATTATGAATGTTATTAATGTTGCATGTGTCATTATTAATTAAATTATCAAATTCAGTAGAGCTTTAAATGCTTAAAAATATAAATCAAATTTTCAAATTCAAATTTTATGTCACATGTATAACCATACACAGTACAACTTGCAGTGAAATGCTTTATACAAATATAGCAAAATATTAAATATAAAGAAAACTATATACATAAAAATATATAAAGAAAAATATTAAATATAAGAAAAATATATAAAAAATATATGAAGGGATTTTTAAAAAAAGTGTATAAGAGTATACATATACTGTATATATGGATATATAGATGGCGGCAGCAGCAGCACTAAAAAGTTAGTGTAACTAATACTTTATTAGCATTTTCTCAAAGTTCTTACATTTTAAATGTTTCTTTTCAGTTAATTGTGCTTATGAAACTTGATCCCAGGTATTAGGATCTGTATTTACCTGGATGTGTTTAACTTTCTTGATAGGTTGTATATTTTCACTTAGTTCATGAGAAAACAGTGAGGTTCTAGTAGTTGCATTAATGTTCGTTGAGTGCTAGGTGTTGCAGTCCAGGGATCTGGCTCCCTAACCGTTTCATTTCCCACTCATCATGGTCAGAGGCAAGCATTTTAAAAGAGCCAGGCAGATTTTGATTTATTTTTATGCCTAACCTTTATGATGACTTTGGTTTAGTGTTTTATGTGTAATAATGCTTGAAAGGATTAGCGTAGCAAGTCTCCAGTTTAATTTAAGATGTACTTTCCCCAAGTTCTACGTTTGCATAAAATCAAGCACGGAACAGTGGACCAAAGTCAGCAGCTGCTTGAAAAGTGCACTACCACAACCAAACTCTGATCAGAAATATAGGATGAATTAACTGTTTTATTTTGTTTTACTATTTTATTTTGTTTTATTACAGTCTCAGGTTTTGCAGTTTATACAGTGTTTTATTTAAACCTTTCTTATTAAACTTGATGTTATTTTTCAGTGAATATAATAAATATTAATGACTAGTACTGTGCATTTAAGGGTGCAGTACAAACCTCTGTAAGTTTTGAAAGTATTTTTGCTTGAAAATATCTACAGGTGTACTAGCTCACTGCTGACTGAAAATACAGTAATTCACAAAAATCTAAATTACTGGACTAAAGGCCAGACTTTACAAAATGTGTTCATTATGTATAGTTTCGTACTTATAGACGCTACACAATTCCAGATACACACTGATAAGGCATCGGTGCGAAAAACAAGGCAAAATGCAGAAGGTACAACAGGGTAAACAGATTAAAAAAAAAACCAACAAGATACAGGACAGAGTGTGATGAAACATTTATTTTAATTCATTCATTTAATTCTTTTTTATAGCAAGTAGCATACAATAATACTGGACAATTCATTAAAATGTTTATGCATGCAAGGTACAGAGCAAGTTAAAGGAGTAAAAACACAAATTCAGTATTGCCATGCTTCATATCTACAAAAATGAATAATTTAACAAGGAACTAAAAACATAATTAAACAATTGTTATACTTAACGTCTGAGCAGCCAGTGGCTTTAAGTAACCGTTAAGTTAATCATTGTTGTTAAAGTAAATTATTATAAATTAAATTAAATTATTACTTGATCAGTACTATTCTGTTTATAGCATCAGTGGCTGAAATCTGAATATTTAGTACTAAATGTTGCATTTCTTGTTTCTAAAAACTCCATATTTATCCCACCAAAAATGTTTGGTCTGTTATTAGATTTTCATTTTAAACACCAAGATTGCAGCGCTGTTGCAAAAGGCACTGGCCTTTACAGCTTTATTAGCTAGACGTCTCATTAATTTACAGTGGAAACATGTTTCACCCTCTACGCTTGATATGTGGATTAAAGAGATGTTTGCTTGTATAAAGCTCAAAAAAATTAGATTCTCCCTCATGAGCTCCTTAAAGACATCTGACTTAAAGACATGCTGAGCAACCCCCCTCCCTCTTTTTAAATTATATTTTAAATCTTTTTATTTTAGTTTATTTATTTATTTTTAAATAATGTATTTGTGTTTATGCATTATTCTGTTCTAAATTTTTTTTTATTGCTGTATATTATATTTTGCTGCTATATTTTAATTTATGTAATTGGGGAAATAATTGTGCGGAATCTTGACTTGTGGCGAATGTTTTTGTTATCTGTGCACTTGTTATTCCTCGTAGAAAAATCATATAAAGAAATAAAAAAAAACAAAAACAACAACAACAACAAAAAAACCCCACCAAGATTAAACAGAAAAAAATTCAGCCACAAAGTGCATTAAACTAAGCACATAAACATTCATTTCTTATTATATCTTATCATATATGTAATAAATAGAGTCTAATTTAAAAAATGTTATTATTACATACATACTCTTGCATTAAATCTTCCGATGTTTACCAGTAACAAAGCGGGAGTGTGTGGATCTATAAACAGATGAGTTGTAGGATGTGGGCTGAGGCTGATTTGTAAGGAGCTCTTTGCCAGGTTGGCTGTTGTGGAGCTCCTAAATGTCAGTGGTGTAAAGTTGCAGTCCTTAAGTTGGTCCTCTTCCTGAAAAAGCAAATGTCATTCTAGAAATGTATTGTGTCATACTTCCCACCAGTTGTTACTGGATTTCGGGTTTATAAGTGATAAACAACAACTACAAAATGTGTTTCTATCTGTTTAATATTGATAAATTTGTAGATACCATAAAGGAAAGATTTTTTTTACCTTTGTATCACTGACTAGTTAAATTTAGCTTTTTTTGTTGTTGTTTCCAAACGTGTGTTCAATACCAATTTAAACTGTTTAAAAACTGATTGCTAAGAGGTTAATGGAGCTCAGTGGGATCTATGAAGATTAAATTCCCTTGTTTTTCTTCTGACAAAATAAACGGGGTATGCCACTGTAATACACCTTCTAAGACAGTTCCACGGTCTGCACAGCAGATGGCATTAATACGCAATTCTGTTGTGATTTCACATGGTACATAAGATCACTGGCCATCATTACTGCTGGTATAAGGGGAATTAAGTGAAATTAGGAAGGCAAAATATAGATGTTTGCTGGAGCTCATATTGCTGTTAATTATGCAGCTTTTTAAGTCTTAAGTAAGGCTAATTTCTCAATAAATTTCAATAAAATATAGCATATATTTTGACGCACCCTTTGTACCCATCATTGCCTCTCATTAATGAAGCTGCACTTGATGATTGCACAAAAATTACTGTTAGCTGTTAACATTTTTATTGATCTCTAGGAATAAAGGTAACATATATAGTAAAAGTTTGTGTATCCTTGTTTTGTTAAATCCATGCAGTGCTGGTGTGTCTCTTTTAATGGTTGCCAGGTTGGCGTTAGCAGAACGTTAGAGGTGCAATCACTAGCAGTTTTAATGACTTTAAACAATATGGCCCAAGAATATGAAGCAATATTGCACAGAGGAACTACTCAAAAAGCATTTAACAAATATAGGACACATTTCACATTGCATTTTTCTTGTTTTATACTTTTCTAGGATTGATAGTCTGGCTGTTTGTCCGAACACGCTTGGCCTGCTGAAACCTAAAAGAGCAAAATGTTGGTCAGTGGACAGGACATCATTGAACAGAAGAAAGCTAGGTCAAGCTTCAATGTCGTGTTTCTTATTAAGGAAAGGGGAGTCCAGAAGGACCTGCTTTAGATACCAGTCTAGAATTGCCAAACATACAGTTCTACCATAAAATCGCTTAAGTGACCTGGACTGGTGTAGCAGTGTTAGATGAGGTCTGTTTCTAACCCAGAGTGATATGCTTGTTCCTGTAGTCATTACTCTAGTATTAAGGTCAAGTTATTTTAAAATGATAAACTCTGGAAAGTGGCCCTATGAGCTCAATAAAGGGCTGGTATTCAATAGCCCTCTGTGTGCAGGGCCAGAAGAGAATAAAGACACATAACTTATCTGTAATAGGTATGATCTCAGAGCATCACTGTTTGGCACCAATATTTGAGCTTCATTGTGACCAATGTATCGTTGGTTCTCATAACCAAACTGAGCACAGTGGTTACACACAATGGAAGCAACTCGGTGCAAAAGAACCTAAAGTGAGTATTTTAAACATTTTTTAAGCGGTAACATCGTCTTAATGAACATCTATAATAATATTCATGCTAATGCTATATACCGGCAATGATGATTTATACATATATGCATGCCATAAAACTCATGATTTTCATGAATAATTCTACGTTTTATTTAACATCCACTCCCTTTATTGATAGTCAGTATTATAGCTCATCCAAAGCAGTGTAACGAGAAGGTCAGGTTTGAGCAGATGTACTGAAGTCAGGTGTGTAGCAATTTATAGTCAGTTTTTTAAAAACAATAACATTGTCTCTGATATAGATGATTGTGTCTTATTCATTTGACCTATCAGTGTACGCTGACTGTTGTTAAACAGCTGAAGAGAGCAGTAATGCCACTGCTATACAGCTAGAGTACCTGATTAAAGCTTCTAATCATTTAGATTTAAAATACATCTTTTATGAATGTTCAGATAATTAAAGATAAGTTTACCTGATAGATTTTACAGGCAGAATAATATAACATGTTTATCAGTTTTTACATTTGATAATGGAAATGGACTGTTTTTAAGTCAATTATCCACAATCATCATGGTGAACAGTTTATTTAATAAGGAATATGTTCAATTTTCAAGTCCTTTTACTTGTACAGAAATGTCATTCGAAGTGATGGAGAATTAAATCATCAGCTGCCATACCTGTATGTTTTCTACCACTTTGTAGTGATTATTACTTATTTTTATTACTTTTTCCTGAACAGTAGAAGCAGCCAGTTTAAATAATTAAAGCATGAAATCAGTCCTTGGCCATGTACACAAGTTTGAGAGAATATAGGAAATCAGTGTCAGTTTAGCCGGATAGATGGGTTCGAGTTCTGTCTTTACCCAACTTTCTCCCAGTTTAGTAATATCTAACCCATTATCACCAGGTCTTTTCCTAGACATGATTTGTTAGCCAAGAGGATGAGAGCTAACACATGCTTCCTCTGAGACACGTTAAGACAGCCACAGCATCTTTTCGAAGTACCAGCTGGCGGAGCTGGAGACCCCACCCAGGGATCAGGGTGGGTTTTGCTCTCTTGGACTCCTGATCATGCATGATGCCATAACTATGGCATTGAATTTAAAATTCCAATCTCTTAATAGGTCACAACCTTTGATGTTTGTGCCATTTGGAACCTCTTGGATTCTTAAGAAACTTTAAACCTTGCATAAAGGCGTGTAGGATTAAATTTGGTAATGTCTGGAATAATAATAAAATGCTACTTGTCACACTGTTACTCACTTATAACTGCTATACTAAGGTCAGGTTTTTTATTTGGCTTCTGCGTTTGTGTAGGCATGGAAATTTTTTGCTCCAAAGATCGGGAACAAAATGCTACACTTCAAAAACCACCCATCACATATGTCTATAAATATCCAGCAATAAAAGGTGAGCATTCTTCTATATCAGGGGTTCTCAAACTGTTTGGAACCAGGAATCCCTTTAACCATAAAATGCATTTCATGGACTCATTAGTACACATTTATTTTATGAACATAATCCAACTATTTAAATATTAGTCTTATTATGCAAATGTGTACAATAATATTCCGGCTATTTATTAGAGCCACAGAGCTCTTTTTATACCTGAGCTTTCCATAAACAGACCACATCAGGTCCAACTTATTAGTACTATTATTTATAGGTCTTTTTTTTTTTATTAGTGAGGCTTAGGTTAAACCCATTCAAATCAAGTGATGAGTTAGACAAGCTAATAATTAAAGACCTTAATAATAATAATAATAAACTAGCTTTCATAATGGTGGATTGTGATGTGCTTGTAGAAAAGAAAATCACAGACCCCTCGATTATGCTTCAAGGACCCCACTTTGAGAACCAATGTTCTATATTAATGATGATTGATTACAATTTTTTATTAAACCCTATGAGAGCCTTGTTGCAGGTTGATTTGACTTGTAAAAGTAAGATTGTCACACAGACTTTAAATGGAAAACAAAACACTGGGAATTTTAAGTCAGTTTATTGTTACTCTATTATTAGAACACAAATAAGTCATATTATATGACTACTTCCAACACTGTCAGATCTGAAGTTCTCTCATTCTGCCTCCTTGCCCTGGAAAGAAATAAAAGAAAATACATAAGAAATATTAGTTTGAATCACAGAAAAAGATGGTAATGAAATACCTGTAAAAAAAAAACAAAACCCTGTATTGTAGACTCTGATTGAATGTAGAGCAATAGAATATGTTAGAGCACACCTCATATCTATAATCAAATGTCAAGTAAATTATTTTTATTTAAAATAGAACATACTTTTCCAATATCTCTGCTCTTGGCTCTCAGTTTGTTGACCTGGGACTCAGCGATGTCAGCGCGCTCCTGAGCTTCCTCCATCTCGTGCTGCACTTTCCTGAACCTGGACAGGTGAGTGTTGGCCTGCTCCTCCTTTTATAGTGGAGTCAAAAGTAATACAATGCATCTGCTTCGTACATTACTTAAACCACTTTTATTATTATTATTATATTTATTTAATTTAAGTTTTGCTGGCAACTTTGTCTTCTGTGGCATTGCATTTTACATTTTTAAAACTATGGTACATATTCTGAAATGAATTCAAACCATATTCATTATGATGCCTTCTTCCAAATTTTTGGGTCAATAATAACTTACAGCCTCCTCAGCCTGTCTCTTGTAGGCCTTCACTTTCAGCTGCAGTTTGTCCACCAGATCCTGCAGTCTATTCACATTCTTCTTGTCCTCCTCAGTCTGTTCATTTAAATATTAATAATAGCTTTGTGTTATGTGTTTCTTTTATTTGGTAGATATTTTGGATGTTTTGTTCAACTTGGAATGTACATTATATATTATTACCTGGTAGGTGAGCTCCTTCACTCTCCTCTCATATTTACGGACTCCTTTAATGGCTTCAGCGCCACGTCTCTGCTCAGCTTCGACTTCAGCCTCCAGCTCACGCACCTTTAAAAGAAATGTTAGTTTTCAAATGCAGGTTGTAACCAAAACATCAGAATATCTCAGTTACTGTGTTTTACTTTCACAGAGTGTAATATAATATACCCTAGCTTCCAGTTTCTGGAGCTGCTTCTTTCCACCCTTCATGGCAAGACTCTCAGCCTCATCCAGACGGTGCTGCAGATCTTTCACTGTAGCTTCGAGGTTCTTCTTCATTCTCTCCAGATGGGCACTGGTGTCTTGCTCCTTCTTCAGCTCCTCTGCCATCATGGCAGCCTAAATTGAGAGAAGTATATGTATTTAATGCATGAAAGCTTTTTTTAAAGAATGTTTTTTTTTCCAAATGGTCTCTACAATAAAGTTCAAATAATTGTGATTCTGTTATTGAAGTTACTCACATCGGTGATGGCCTTCTTTGCCTTGTCTTCAGCATTTCGTGCCTCCTGGACTGTGTCCTCTACCTCACTCTGGATTTGAACAAAATCTGCCTCAAGCTTCTTCTTGGTATTGATAAGGCTGGTGTTCTGGAGTGAAATGTTTGTTTAGACTTTTGATGTATTTAATTTCATATTTCATATTTATATTTTTATATAAATATTTTTATATATTATATTTAGAGTTATTATTTTTATTATTTTTATCAATAACATGTTGAAACATCTTTCCTACCTGAGAGTGCAGCAGTGCCACACGCTCACTGGCATCAACCAGCTCCTGTTCAGCCACTTTGCGTCCTCTCTCTGTCTGCTCCAGTGCAGCTCTCAGTTCCTCAATCTCTGCCAGCATCAGGTTATTCCTGCGCTCCACCATGGCCACCTGCTCCTTCATTTCTTCCTGTCCTCTGAGAGCCTCATCAAGGTGCAGTTGGGCATCCTGTAGGAAATTTAGAGACCATTTACCTTTTTTGCCTGATACCAGAAAGGACAGTAACAAAGACTAAGAAATACTGTGTGCATTAAACTACCTTGAGCTGTCCTTGGACATTCCTGAGGTGTTTCTGGGCCTCAGCAGCCTGGCGGTTGGCATGGCTCAGCTGAATCTCCATCTCATTGAGATCTCCCTCCATCTTCTTCTTGACCCTCAAAGCATCATTCCTGCTCCTGATCTCAGAATCCAGAGTGGTCTGCATGGACTCAATCACCCTCTGGCTGTTTCTCTTAATCTGCTCCATCTCCTCATCCTTCTCAGCCAGTTTCCTGTCTATTTCACTTTTCACTTGAGTGAGCTCCAGTTGAATACGAAGAATCTTAGATTCCTCATGCTCAAGTGTGCCCTAAAGAATCATGAACATAACACAGACTATTTAATATATACTATTTAGTACATTTTCTAGATTGGATTTTCATTCTAATAATAATGAACTACTCAATATATATTTTAGTACCTCAGCCTCTTCTAGGGCAGTTTGGATTTCTGATCTTTCTGACTCCACTGTCTTCTTTGCCTTCTCCAGCTCATGAATGGTCTTTCCAGTTTCACCAAGTTGTTCAGTCAGGTCAGAGATCTCCTCTGAAATATTTTGAAATATCTTTTTGAGTAACACTATTGATATTTGTAAAATAAATAAATAAATAAATAAAAAACATTTTTTTAAGCTTAAGCATAATACATACGCTGCAGATTCTTGTTTTCTCTCTTCAGGGTTTCCAGATGGTCAAGAGCTTCCTCATATGAGTTCTTCATCTTAAAGAGTTCAGTGCTGAGAGAGCGAGCATCTTTCTGAGCTCCTTCCAGTTCAGCCTGGCCTTCCTCATACTTCTGCTTCCATTCTGCCAAGACCTGAAAGTGACGATATATAGACCACATAAATGTGTAATCATTATGTATATCTATGGATAAAGGAATTGCTTTTCAAACAAATGTTCACCTTGTCAAAGTTCCTCTGCTTTTTGTCAAGATTGGCAGCCAGGGCATTGGCTCTCTCCACATCGATCATGAGGTCCTCCACTTCACCCTGCAGTCTCTGCTTGGTCTTCTCCAGAGAAGCACATTTGGAGTTCACAGCTTCAATGGTTTCTTCAGCCTCTTGGAGCCTCTGAGCAAGCTTTTTCCTTGGTGCATAAAAAAGTTTTGTTGACATCTTTAGTAAAAATGCTTTAAGAGATTAATTTTTCCATGCAAACATGTCTTATGTTGTCTTTTCTTACTTGGCCTCCTCAAGCTCCTCGGTACGCTGAATTGCATCAGTCTCGTATTTCGTTCTCCACTGAGCCACCTCACTGTTGGCCTTGGACATTGCACGCTGAAGCTCAGCCTTGGCCTCCTGCTCTTCCTCAAACTGCTCTCTGAGCAGATCACAGTCATGACGAGCTGATTGGACAGAATGAGCCAGGGCGTTCTTGGCCTATAGAACAAATCAGTGTCATACAATTGATTTGATCACAGAACTTTCAAGGTTTTTAAAACTATGCGTTGTCTTACTGCTAATAGATACATACTTTCACTTCCTCTTCAATCTGTCTCTTGAGCTCCTCAATCTGTTGAGTGTGGGCCTGCTTGCCTCTGGTCAGTTGAGAAACAAGAGCTTCTTTCTCCTCTAGTTGGCGTCCAAACTCGCCTTTCATCACAAAATAAATTGGCATTCTGGTTATTACTTTCCTTGATCATATTTGCTTTTTTCTTTTTCTATATTGTATTAGTATGTGGTTTTGTTCTCCTTAGTGTTTTATATACTCACCATTTTCAGTCTGAAGTCGTGCTCTTTGCGCATTTAAGTCATTAAGTTGACGCATGTGTTCATCATTCCTGGTTTTTAGCTCGCCTACTTGGTCCTCTAATGTACGGCACATCTTCTCAAGATTAGACTAGAAAATCAAAGTGGTTAATGTTTTTTTTATTATTATTATTATTATAATTATTATTGTTGTTGTTGTTAGTAGTAGCTGTTGTAGTAATATTATAAATAAATAAATAAGTCATTAATTTTAGTGTTTGTTTTTGAAGTGTACATTTTTTAGGATATTTTAAAGAAACTTGCCTTTGATTTTGCCACAGCCTCCAAGTTACTTGCTAGATCATCTATCTCCATTTTATATTCACTCTTTTCCTTCTCCAGCTTCTGTTTGACACGCTGAAGGTTGTCGATCTGCTCTCCAAGCTCAGCAACACTGTCAGCTTGTTTCTTGCGGAGGGCAGCAGCCGTGGCTTCATGCTGTAGAGTGGACTCTTCCAGATCACGACGCAGTTTGTGGAACTCGGCCTCACGCTTCTTGTTCATCTCGATCTGAGCAGCAGTGGCACCACCAGCTTCCTCGAGCCTCTCACTGATCTCCTCAAGTTCCCTGGAGAGATCAGCTCTCTGCTTCTCAACTTTAGCACGAGCTGCACGCTCAGCCTCAATTTCTTCCTCCAGCTCCTCAATGCGAGCCTAAAGTGTTTTCAATGTAGTGTAAATTATGCAGTTTAGCTTTACTTCATTATTCTGCACTGAGTTTTTCTTGTAACTCACCTGAAGTTCTTTGATCTTCTTTTGCAGTTGAGCACCCAAAGACTGTTCATCTTCAATTTTTCCAAGAAGCTGGCTAACCTCAAAATCCTTCCTGTAAATCAGAAAAGCACCATTCGTTATTAAAATATAGTGAGGACAGAAAATAAAATTAATTTGTAGTACACACACTTTTTGATCTTCTCCTCAGACTGCTGCTTGTCGTTCTCCAGGTCCATTATGGACTCTTGGGCCAGTTTCAGGTCACCCTCAAGCTTCCTCTTGGCTCTCTCAAGGTCCATACGCAGCTTCTTCTCTTGTTCCAGAGAACCCTCAAGCTAAATTGTACAGAAATTAGTTAATTTATAATAAACAATAAGACGTAAATGGTTTGGAAGTGCAAAATGTATCCTTACATCATCAACTTGTTGCTCAAGTTTGGACTTGGCTTTAGTCAGAGTGTTGACTTTGTCTTCCTCTGCCTGGAGATCATCCAGGGTCTGCTGGTGTGCCTCTTGGAGGGCTTTCTTTTCTTTGGTTAATTTAACAATAGCTTCATCTTGTGAGGTCATCTCTTCAGTAAGGTTTTTTACCTATGAATTAAATATTTACTTTAATTTTCCATATTCACTCTTAAAAATATATATTATATATATTATAAAAATATAAAAATATAGTAAAATACTGAGTAAAATTTCAACCTTGTTCTCAGTGGCATGTTTCTCCTTTTCCACTTTGGCCAAGGTGAGCTCCAAATCATCAATGTCCTTCTTCAGCTCAGAGCACTCATCCTCCAGTTTCCTCTTCTTTGCAGTCAGCTCAGCATTTATTTCCTCCTCATCCTCCAGTCTCTCATTTGTCTCTTTGAGTTTAGCTTCAAGCTGGATCTTGCTCTTGATGAGCCCCTCACACCTTTCCTCAGCATCAGCAAGGTTTTCTGTTTCCTGTTCATCCAAATGGCTTATTATAATGGATTTATTTATTTATTTATTTATTTATTTATAATACTACTACTACTACTACTACTAATAATAATAATAATTATTATTATTATTTATCCCCCCTTTATTTACTCCCTACTAATTTAGTCTTGGCCAATTCCCACCCACTAGTTAGGTATCCCTGTCATGCGGCAGCTGCCAACCGGGGAAGGGGAAGGCCATGATGTGATGGCCAGCCAACCATGTGTTTTTGAATTGCTGCTCATGCTGCATCATGGGGCGGTGTAACACACTCGCAGGAAAGTAATAACCGCCCCTTGAGCATGCATGAGCTCACAGACACATTATTGGCTAGTGTAGCTGTAATCACTAGGGAAGAGAGAATGCCACACCTTCACCGAGATTACAGCCAATTTTACTCTCTTGGACTACCAGCCACGGATATCTGTGGCATCTTCAGGGTTTGAACTCACAATCTCTGGACAATAGGGCAAATGCATCTCTGTTGCACCACATGGGAGCCCCATGGTTTTATTTTTAATTTCCCAGGTCTACAGAGCTAGGTATCTGCATGCTAGGTAGGTTTTAAAAACTTACAGATGCCACTTGCAGTTGCAGGTCATTTTTCTCCTGTAGCAGAGACACCATCTTCTCCTCAAGCTCCTTCTTCTTGGCCAGTGCCTTTTCCAAGTCCTCTTTCATTTTCTCAAAGTTCTCCTTCATGGCAGCCATTTCCTTCTCAGTCTCTGCACTCTTGAGAAGAGGCTTGATCTTGAAGTACAGCTTCATCCATGGCCAGTGTTTCACATTCATGAATGAGCGGATGTTGTATTGGATTGTGAAGATGGACTCTCTGTAAAAGGATTATTCAGGTCGGTTTGCTGTATCAAAAGTAAAATTTATTCACGGTCATGTGAGTATCATACCTTCTCTCCATCATCTTGATAAACTCCTTTCTCATTAGGAAACCACGGCATAAAGCCTGAGTCATTGTCACTAGCTCAGCTAGTTTGTCATCACGCATCTCTTCAAGAAGACCCAGGAGACCAGCTTTGAAGAAAACCTGACAAATTCTTAGGTTATTTAACTTATTTCTCACTAGGTTAATTAACAATGCTATAATTTATCTAACTTACTTTGGTGTGTCCAAACTTGTACTGGGTGTGGTCCACATCTATGGAGCTCAGGAGTTTCTCTGAAGCTTTCTTGTTGTCAATAAACTGTCCCTCTGGGATGACACTTGCATTCAAGACTTTGTATCTGTTTTCAAATTTACAACACAATTAAGACATAAGAACTGCAGAAACATTACAAATATTGAGCTGCAGAAACTAAATAAATGACCTCTGCTTGAAGTCACCATAGAGGATTCTGCTGGGGAATCCCTTTCTGCAGATTCTGATACCCTCCAGCACACCATTACACCTCAGCTGGTGGATGACCAGATGATTCTCCATCAGCCCTAGAGTAGACGAATTAATCAGTGTCCTACTACATCTTTAACATCTGCAGATCAGTCAACACCAAAAAGGGATCAACATACCTGGAGTCTTAGACTCATTGGGAATCAAACAACGTACAAAGTGAGGGTGAGTGCTCCTCAAATTGGTCATCAGTTTGCCCAAGTTTTCCTGTGGTTAAGCAATAATATGCAAGTTTTCATTTGCAGAACTCAATTTATACACGATCATATGCACCATTCTCAAAGGTAAAATGTTTCTTACCCTAAACAGAGCAGACACTGTCTGGAAGGAGCCACCCTTCTTTTTCCCACCTTTCTTTCCACCACTCTCGGCTTCATGGAAGATGGAATTAGAATTGATAGATGTTGCTGTTATTCTTTTATTTACTTTATGCATTTAACACCACACATGCCATAATTAATTCTTACATTGGACCAATGATTTTAGATGTTGTTATTCCTGTTCTGTAGCTTACTTGATGCTTGCACTATGGGACTACCTCAAAGAATCATGTATATTTGTTAAAGAACTAAGAATGCCAAAAGCTCATGCTTATAATTATTGAATTTATAGCTTTTAAAATATAACAAGGTAAGTCTTACCCTCAGTGGATGCATGGCTTGCATACAGGAAGGAGAGCAGTTTGTTTGCTGACTTCTGGTACAGCTGCACAACAGAGTCGTTCAGTGGATCCTTGTTCTTGTCCAACCAGCCGACAATGTTGTAGTCCACAGTGCCGGCGTAGTGCACCAGAGAGAAGTGAGCCTCAGCTTTGCCTTTGGCAGGCTTTGGCTTCTGGAAGGCAGAACTTTTTCCAAGGTGCTGGTCATGAAGTTTGTTCTTGAAGGACGTGTCTGTAGCTTTGGGGAACATGCACTCCTCTTCAAGGATGGAGAAGATGCCCATTGGCTGTTGGTGACAGATTTTTTTTTTTCATGAGTGATCACTGCTGTATTAGTTGTGAAAGTATGAGTATTTCATTAATGACGTTGATGGTATTACTGACATCACAACAACTTACCTTCTCAATAAGCTCAATGCAGGCAGCCAAGTCCATACCGAAGTCAATGAACTCCCACTCAATACCTTCTTTCTTGTACTCCTCTTGTTCCAGCACGAACATGTGGTGGTTGAAAAACTGTTGCAGTTTCTCATTTGTGAAGTTAATGCAGAGCTGCTCCAAGCTGTTGAACTGTAAGAGACGTGTTCATCATGTTTATAATGTCTGTATAGCCCATGAGCATGACAGAACCATTGATATTTTTTCTTACATCAAAGATCTCAAATCCAGCGATGTCCAGCACGCCAATGAAGAACTGTCTTGGCTGCTTTGTGTCCAGCATCTCATTGATACGCACGACCATCCACAAGAACATTTTCTCATAGACGGACTTGGCGAGGGCCATGACGGCGTTGTTCACCTGAAAAAAGTGAACAGATTTACATGTTCTCATCTGGCAGTCACTTTTATCATAGAAGAAAGATGGGATCCAAGCACACATCTGAACATTTGGGGGTTAAAGGCATTGCTCAGAAGGCCAGCAGTGGTTTGAACTCACAAATTTCTGATTTTCTGATTTCTTTCTAGCTCAGAAAATTAACCACAAAGCTACCACTCCTCCAGAGAGGACACATTACCTGAGGTACAGTCTGGCCTTTGGTCACAAACTCGTTCCCGACTTTGACTCTGGGGTAGCACAAAGCTTTCAGCATGTCAGCTGAGTTCAGGCCCATGAGGTAGGCGATTTTATCAGCCTCTATTAAAGAAAGACAGAAGCTAATAAGTTGAGCCAGTTTTGTTTTTGACCACTGTATTCAACCTATAGTGAATCCATCATTTACCCTCAGTGCCATCAGGCTCAGCCTGCTCCTCCCTCTGCTTTTGCTTGAACTTCATGTTGCCATGATGCACCACAGCACCAGTCAGCTTGTAGATGTTCATTTTTTCATCAGAGCTGAAGCCGAGGATGTCAATGGCCGTCTGTTGTGTGGAAGACGATTAAAATACAACTAAATTTGAACATTTGACATATTATCTCTTGAAGAGTTTAGAATGTATGCTTACATCTGTGGCAATGAACTCCTCCACATCATTGATGCTCTTGACTGTGATTTCACCCTGGCTGATCATAGGGTAGTCATAGGGGTTGGTGGTGATGAGCAGAGCCTCTGTTAAAAAAAAAAGATGATAAGTGAAATTATTCCAACGTAGTTATAAGCTTGCAAAAACTTGAAAGCAGAGATGGCTGATTAGTCTATAAAGTCTACAATAGTTTAAATAATTCTTATGATTTGGTAGTTATATATCTGAGTGACCGGCTTGTCTGAGCCTTAAATGGAAAGTATAAATTACTGTTGTCTTCATACCAAGCAGCTCTGGTTTGTGTCCAGTCATGAGCTGGTAGAAAATGTGGTAGCTTCTCTCAGCAGACAGCTGGAAAGTGACTCTTGACTTTTCCAGCAGATCTGTTCATGCAAAATATTATTTTGTTGACCCCAGCTATAATAATTTACCAATATAGAATATACTGCTAATGAGTATAATTTACTCTTTTATAATGGAATCTTACAAGTTTCAATGTCAGCAGAGGCCAGCTTTCCTGTGGTCGCAAAATGGATTCTGATAAATTTTCCCTAAAATGAGAAATCATTGTATTAGTATTTTATTTGACTGCTGTCCTCTGCAATTTAATAATGAATGATGGCCAGATGTCAATGGCCAGATATGCAAATGCATTTCTATTGAAACTTTGATAAAAAAAAAAAAAAAAGGATACTTACAAAACGAGATGAGTTGTCATTCCTGACAGTCTTGGCATTACCATAAGCCTCCAGCAGGGGGTTTGCTGCAATGATTTGGTCCTCCAGCGACCCCTAAATAAATTGAGAGTTACTTATAAGAGGTGCCTGAACAATGAGTGTCAATATGCACATAATAAAAAAATCACCTACCTGCATTTTGCCAGGCGTAGGCTCTGCCTTCTTCTGTCCAGATACTGCGATTGTCGCAAAGTACTGGATGACACGTTTGGTGTTCACAGTCTTTCCTGCACCAGATTCTCCACTGGGAATTCACAAAGACAAAGTAGAGGAAACAAAAAAAAAAGGCAGATATTTTTCATGTGAATATATGTAATGCACTCTTACACACACTGTCTCTAAACACACACACACACACACACAACCTGATTGTTAATCCATTTCTGCACTTACGTGATCAGGATAGACTGGTTCTCCCTGTCTGCAAAATAAATTTGCCTGAGTGAGTTTAACTCATTTCTGTGTAGTTTACTTAAAAGATTTTTTTTCTGAAAACAAAAAAGTACCAGTGAGCATGAACTGATAGGCGTTATCAGAGATGGAGAAGATGTGAGGTGGGGCTTCAACTCTCTTTTTGCCTCTGTATCCAGTAACAACGACAGCGTCGTACACTGGGAGCCACTTGTAGGGGTTCACAGTGACGCAGAACAACCCTGAGTAGGTCTGAAGGAGAGTCATGAGAGTCAGTATGCAGTATTACATTACACTTTTTATCTTTATTTTTTAGAGTTGATTATGTGTCAAACTTACGTAGATCATCCATGCTGCGTAACGCTCTTTGAGGTTATACAGCACAGCAGGTTCATTGAGGTGGGTCATCATGGCCATGTCCTCAATTTTATCAAATTTTGGAGGGTTCATGGGGAAAATGTCATCTTCCTTAACTGTAAGGGTCTGTAGGGAAAAAAATTGTAATTTGGAATAAAAATCACCATATGACATTTAAAAACACTTGATGGGTTATAAGGTTGGCGTTTGTTTCTTTGAAAAGAGAATCTGATTTACTTACTTTCCCACATAAAGTTTTGACAGTGGCTTTGCCACCCTCTTTGCTTTGCAGAACCCCTTTGAGGTACATTTCATTGGGCTCAGAAACGAAGTATGCTGTTTTGGCATCAAAAGGTTTGTTCTGAGACTCGATCCTCTCTCTTTCTGGCTTCCGGAGGTAGATGGCCGCCGGGCCGAAACACTCCATTTCTCCGTCACCCATTCTGTGATTTTACTTTTAGACGACCACGATTATAGAAAAATATAACCAGTGTTAGTTTTATTGAAAAGCTTTGTTCAGTTGCAGACTGAAATCGAGTTTCCTCAAATCTTAATAGGGGTTTTTAATGAACTACTGATGTCACAATGGATTAAGTAATAAAAATTTTTGTTACACAGTTTACCTTTGTCCCTGCACCGAGAGAAACGTGTCTTGTTGTTGCTGCTTGGCGATGCTGAATGAAAAAACAAATCAAATTTTTAATTTGTTAAATTAATCAATAACATTGTTATTAAGGCTTTGGAGCCAGTGTGTTTTCATTGTCACTCACCTTTCCTGGGTGCCTGCCGATCTTCGGAGGAGGCTTCTTATATAGAGGGGTAAATGTTAAGTCAGCAAGGCTGGTGTGCTCTGTATGGGCATGCTCCGTTTAGGTGTGAATTTTTTCACACTTGACGCCTTCAGTCATGTATGACATTGACCTTCGGATTGTTATGTTTATGTTTTAATCAGTTTCTTTAAATCACATGTACTTTTTAAATTGAGATGTTAAGCCAAAGTGGCTTCAAATTGGCCTCAGTGCAAAATTTTAAATTAAAGATTAATACATTTGTTTATAATGTAATGTAATGTCAGTGTGTTGAAGGATAATTTGAAAATAAACTGCCAAGACATTGTTGAAATTTCTTAGTATATATTTAAGGCTCTGATTTGTGGCCAAGCTTCTCTTGAGTGAATGTTCTGATGGGTATCAGTTACTGGAGTGCAGACATTGTTTAGATCTTATATGGATCTTAATCTCTTTAATGCACCTTGGCATTAGAATAGAGCTCAGTATAGCTGTGGAGAAGCTCTCAGATGTCGCTGGCACACTGCACCAAAGCTCTTGGGAACATTTCTTATGACAAAGAAGGAAATGTAGGCACAACAGTTGTCATTCTGTAATAATCATGATATTTATACCTCAGCAGTCAGAGCAATGTTGCGTGGAAGACTTAAAATATAAAGAATTAAACAATATATTCCTTGTGTTCATTCTGTAGTGTGGTGAAACTTTAGAAAAGCAAGAATTTATGAATTTAAATTTATTCTCAGAAAAAATATAATTTTATTAAGGCAATCTAAATGATCTCTAGTATTTATCATCCATATAGTCTTAATCAAATGATTGAAACAGGTCTACACTTAAAATTTGGTATATGGATATTTTTAGCATTAAGTGTCTTACTGAAGGAAAAAAAGTTCCACTTTTCCACTCTTTATTAGGATATAAGAGGCTCTTAAGTCAGCCCTTCTTTTAGATAACCTTGACCTTTCTCTAAGAAAGCATTTCTTGTCTCCAATGACCAGATATACGATTGAACTGTCATACTGAGACATTATTAAAGTCACGCTAAAGACATAAGGAGGATATACTGAGATATTAAGAACTCAATTATAATAAATGTCATAGTGTTACTTGATCTTTTGTTCTTGGAGACTGATGCTTATTTAGGATTAAATACAATAATATAATGCTTTGGCTTTTGATAGAGGAGCTTAGAAGTAAAGTAAAGTAATACACTATTCTTAAATGGTAGAAATACATGGTAATTGGTCCTCTTCAAAAGTTTGTTTTAAAGCTGTTTAAAGCACTGTGTAATTCTCCGAAAATAGAGTGTTACTGATAAAGTAATTTACAGTGTTTTTGCAACGTTCCATGTTGTCCTGTAGGAAGTCCGAGCTCTGCTCATTATCCCCAAATGCTGTAGGAACTGGCTTCTACTGATTTGTAATTATTTTCTTGTGATATAGATTTTCAGCTAACAACATAAGAGGCACTATTAACATAAAGTTGGAAAGCTTTAAAGTGTGTACATGTTAATGTGTAAAAATGTGGCCTGGGCTGCTCCTCCGACCCATTACACACTTGTTATACATGTTAACAAATTAACATGTATATGCTAAGCCCAATGTTTATAGCCTACTCTTACCATCACAGTTAACATCATATAATGGGCTAGAACAGAACTAGTGCAGAAATTAGCAAGAATAACAGACTTTAAGTAAAATTTATTAGTGAGACTACATGTAAAATACAGAATAAAGGAAGCAAATGAAATGCAAAGTAGTAAAGCAGTAGCACTGGGTTATATCAGCTTTATAGGTTCGTACTGTATAAGGACTGATATAGAGAAGTGGCTCCGACTTTAGAATATGTCCTTGACCTTATTCAGTAACTTCCACTCATAAAATACGGGATAAGGAGTGCTCATTTTGGGCTATATGATTCTCCTTGGGTTAAGCTTGAATTACCCTCACAAAGATTCCAAGGCTGCCTAAGGAGTTTCACACACATCAACATGGCAACACATGGCCAGTAAAATTATGATTTCTTATCTCCTCAAGGTTGGTCATATGTTAGGAGTTAATGCAAATATAGCTGCATGCTCAGCTATGCCATTAGTGCATTGCTCCTTGCCAGCAAAGGTTACACAGGCTATTGTAGTGTTAAATTAAAGCTGTTATCACTGTGACTTTGTCTTAGTACAACAATACATATATGCTTATTTTTTATAAGACCGTTATCATTAAAAAGGCGTAGAAGGGGATGATGTCAATAAGGTGAGCATACATTCCTCATTTGTATTATGTGTTATGATATCTCTGTTTGTAGCTATGCATTTTGATACATTTATATTCCCAAAAAGAAAACTAGCAGTCATAAATGTTTCTAGTTCTACTAGATTTGCTGTTTAATTACCAATTATTAGTAATTTACAGTTGCTAATTTGAATGGTTTGAAAACCGCATCTGTTTTAATGTTTCTGGAGGACAGTGTTGTGTAGTGTCATGTATTTAAGCAGCATAACATTCCATTGTTGTGAAGTACATCAGTATCTGCTGCTTTGGTTTGAGCATGTTACTGAGAAAAAATCCAAATGAACAGTACGCCTAAATGTATAGATTATACTAAAGCAGTTGTACTGGGATACATATTTGTGACATTAAACAAAAAACACCATCACTTGTTGGTATCTCATAGTTTCACCCTTGTCTTTAAATCAAATTCTTATTAATTTATTATTAAGCTAAATTTCTAATTCCGATCTTGACATCACGTTAAAGAATGTTAACTACTCACTCGGTTGACTCTTTTGATTGACCGGTAACTTTTTTCATATTCATAAGAATATGAAAATGCCATTTGAATAAGTCATTCATAAGTCTTCTGTGTTGAATAACCCTACTGGTGCATGTATCTGAATGCTGATGCTTTACAAGACAAAAAATTGCTGGCAATAATGATTTATTTGTCAGCTGAAACGGAAAAAAAATGCAGGGACTTGTAGCTCTGCTTCAGTTTTATTTAACTGAATGTATGCATGGACATTTAACAAGAATTGCATATTATATGAACCCTTGTTGGTGTCACATGGTGTCAGTCTTCATTTTTATTCAGCCACCTCCTTACCCTAAAATAGATATATACATTATTAGTAAAACTAATTTTTGTCGCAAAGTTTAAAAGAACATTTACATATGTCACTGAGAGATAATACTTCTTGTTTATAAACCTGAATGGCATTTATTTAAATCTCACTGGAATATTTTTTGATGAAATGTTCTGTACCTTTCCAATATCTCTGCTCTTGACTCTCAGCTTGTTGACCTGGGATTCGGCGATGTCGGCACGCTCCTGAGCTTCTTCCATCTCATGCTGCACTTTCCTGTACCTGGACAGGTGAGTGTTGGCCTGCTCCTCCTGTGATAGTGATACATATCATCCCGGTTAGTGTTGGTAATATGGAGTACATTTCCACTTCAGGCTAGCAAGGAGCCTTTAAGTGTACGTTTATGGTGTAATTTGTACAAAAGCAAACTTACAGCATCCTCAGCCTGCCTCTTGTAGGCCTTCACTTTCAGCTGCAGTTTGTCCACAAGGTCCTGCAGTCTAAAAACGTTCTTCTTGTCCTCCTCAGTCTGAAGAGATCAGCCTTAAATTAGATTTTATTTTACTTGTTATGAGATATGTTTTGCATGTTCCTAGGTTCATGTTATACCTGGTAAGTGAGCTCCTTCACTCGTCTTTCATATTTGCGGACTCCTTTAAGAGATTCAGCACTACGTCTCTGTTCAACTTCAACTTCAGACTCCAGCTCACGCACCTAGAAGAGACATTTCTTATTAAAATTTTACAAAACAATCCCCCTTTTTTACATGAATGCTCATTCTTTGTTTTGGCAGCATAAACATACCCTAGCCTCCAGTTTCTGGAGCTGCTTCTTTCCACCCTTCATGGCAAGACTCTCAGCTTCATCCAGACGGTGCTGCAGATCTTTGACTGTAACCTCAAGGTTCTTCTTCATCCTCTCAAGGTGAGCACTGGTGTCCTGCTCTTTCTTTAGCTCCTCTGCCATCATTGCAGCCTAATGTCATAGTTTTAGTTTTTATGTAATTGACAAGGTAATTGTCAATCATCAAAATATATGGAATGAACACTCACATCTGTGATGGCCTTCTTGGCCTTCTCTTCAGCATTTCTGGCCTCTTGGACAGTATCCTCCACCTCACCTTGTATTTGAACCAGGTCAGCCTCAAGCTTCTTCTTGGTGTTGATTAGACTGGTATTCTGTTTTAATGAAACACATGAAAACCATTATTAGAATTTACTAAGCAATGTGAAATGGACAGCAACGTTTCACACTGCCACAGCTAACCTGAGAGTGCAGCAGTGTCACACGCTCACTGGCATCAACCAGCTCCTGTTCAGCCACTTTGCGTCCTCTCTCTGTCTGCTCGAGTGCAGTTCTCAGTTCCTCAATCTCTGCCAGCATCAGATTATTCCTGCGCTCCACCATGGCCAACTGCTCCTTCATGTCTTCCTGTCCTCTGACAGCCTCGTCAAGGTGCAGTTGGGCATCCTGATGTAAAAGGAATCATTGTTAATTGATGCCTCAAGATACATAATGTTTAACTATAATAGTATGAAGCAAGGATGGAGGTGCACCTTGAGCTGTCCTTGGACATTCCTGAGCTGTTTCTGGGCCTCAGCAGCCTGGCGGTTGGCATGGCTCAGCTGAATTTCCATCTCATTGAGGTCTCCCTCCATCTTCTTCTTGACCCTCAATGCATCATTTCTGCTCCTGATCTCAGAATCCAGAGTGGTCTGCATGGACTCAATCACCCTCTGGCTGTTTCTCTTAATCTGCTCAATCTCCTCATCCTTCTCAGCCAGTTTCCTGTCTATTTCACTTTTCACTTGCGTGAGCTCCAGTTGAATACGAAGGATCTTGGACTCTTCATGTTCAAGTGTGCCCTGTAGAATTATGTTATGGATATTAAGCAATTTGGTGCCAACCCATTCTCATTTTTTGATATGAGGAGTTCAAGTACAGGCTTACCTCAGCTTCCTCAAGAGCAGTCTGGATTTCTGATTTTTCAGTTTCCACTATCTTCTTTGCCTTCTCCAGCTCATGAATAGTCTTTCCAGTCTCTCCAATTTGTTCAGTCAGGTCAGAGATCTCCTCTGAGGGGAAGAAGAATATTTACTCAAATTTGCTTAATTTATTACAACATTCCAGTGTTTCAGTGTGATTGAAAAAGTGCAGTTATATTTGGGTAACATACGCTGCAGATTCTTGTTTTCTCTCTTCAGGGTTTCCAGATGGTCAAGAGCTTCCTCATATGAGTTCTTCAGCTTAAAGAGTTCAGTGCTGAGAGAGCGAGCCTCTTTCTGAGCTCCTTCCAGTTCGGCCTGACTTTCTTCATACTTCTGCTTCCATTCTGCCAAGACCTAAAAAATACAGGGGAATAAATCAACACAGTTTTATTCATAGTAATAAATCAACATAGTTTCAGATATTTTCAGATGAGAAGTATTTGACCTTATCAAAGTTCCTCTGCTTCTTGTCAAGGTTGGCAGCCAGGGCATTGGCTCTCTCAACATCGATCATGAGGTCCTCCACTTCATTTTGCAGTCTCTGCTTGGTCTTCTCCAGAGAAGCACACTTGGAGTTCACAGCTTCAATGGATTCCTCTGCGTCTTGTAGACGCTGAGCAAGCTTTTTCCTGAGGACAGAGGAATGAGGCAATGACATGTTTGTGTAGGGTCTGGTTTTATATATATATATATATATATATATATATATATATATATATATATATATATATATATATATATATATATATATATATATATATATATATAATCTTATCATTTAATTTACTTGGCCTCCTCAAGCTCCTCTGTACGCTGGATGGCATCAGTCTCATATCTGGTTCTCCACTGAGCCACCTCACTGTTGGCCTTGGACATTGCACGCTGAAGCTCAGTTTTGGCCTCCTGCTCTTCCTCAAACTGCTCTCTGAGCAGATCACAGTCATGACGAGCTGACTGGACAGAATGAGCCAGGGCGTTCTTGGCCTACAGAAGAATGTTTAAATGTGTTTAAACTCCACCTCTTAACAGGGTATATTTTTTTAGACTTGTACCAGGTAGTGCATAATTTACCTTGACTTCCTCCTCGATTTGCCTTTTGAGTTCCTCAATTTGCTGTGTGTAAGCTTGTTTTCCCCTGGTCAGCTGAGAAACAAGTGCTTCTTTCTCCTCTAGCTGACGGCTAAATTCACCTTAAATATGATTGGATAGATTGGTACCAATATCAAACACGTAGTTGCAGAATTTTGTGGTATATTGTTATTTAATTTACCATTCTCAGCCTGAAGACGTGCTTTATGTGCACTAATATCATTCAGTTGACGAACATGTTCATCATTCTTAGCCTTGAGTTCACTCAGCTGGTCCTCTAGGGTGCGGCACATCTTTTCTAGGTTAGCCTGGAAAGAGAACCACGTGTATAAAATGCAGGTATGTGAATGAAGCAAAATATGCTCTTTCTGTCTATGAGTGTATTGATTCAAATTTCTTTAATCTGAATTTTATTTGATTCAAAACCTTAAGACACTTCAGGTTTTAAATTAATTTAACCATGTTGATTATGTCTTAATATCAAATACCTTTGATTTTGCCACAGCCTCCATGTTACTGGAGAGGTCATCTATCTCCATTTTATATTCACTCTTTTCCTTCTCCAGCTTCTGTTTGACACGCTGAAGGTTGTCGATCTGCTCTCCAAGCTCAGCAACACTGTCAGCTTGTTTCTTGCGGAGGGCAGCAGCCGTGGCTTCGTGCTGCAGAGTGGACTCTTCCAGATCACGACGCAGTTTCTGGAACTCAGCCTCACGCTTCTTATTCATCTCGATCTGAGCAGCAGTGGCACCACCAGCCTCCTCGAGCCTCTCACTGATCTCCTCAAGTTCCCTGGAGAGATCAGCTCTCTGCTTCTCAACTTTAGCACGAGCTGCACGCTCAGCCTCAATTTCTTCCTCCAGCTCTTCAATGCGAGCCTAAGATGAAAAAAAAAAAATCTGTCTTGTCTGAATGAATGGCCTTGCTTGCACAGTTTTCTCTCAAGATATTTCAAATGACACTGTTACCTGAAGTTCTTTGATTTTTTTCTGAAGTTGAGCCCCCAGTGACTGTTCATCTTCAATTCTGCTCAGAAGTTGACTTATTTCAAAGTCCTTCCTGTTTTGGTGAATCAGGAAATACAAAGAAAATGTAAATATTTTATCCATATTTGTTGCTAGTTTATGTAATTTCTTCCAGACCCACTCACTTCTTGATCTTCTCATCAGACTGCTGCTTGTCATTCTCCAGGTCCATTATGGACTCTTGGGCCAGTTTCAGGTCACCCTCAAGCTTCCTCTTGACTCTCTCAAGGTCCATACGGAGTTTCTTCTCTTGTTCCAGAGAACCCTCAAGCTGTGTATGTGGGAAATGTTACATTTACTGTGTGATAGTTCATCACACATTTATGAAGTATTTCACAGAAGTTGGTTACTAAAATC
>CM040473.1:926904-936948 GCA_022758105.1 Pangasianodon gigas | reverse complement strand
GCTCAGAGCACTCATCCTCCAGTTTCCTCTTCTTTGCAGTCAGCTCAGCATTTATTTCCTCCTCATCCTCCAGTCTCTCATTTGCCTCTTTGAGTTTAGCTTCAAGCTGGATCTTGCTCTTGATGAGCCCCTCACACCTTTCCTCAGCATCAGCAAGGTTTTCTGTTTCCTGTTGATTCAGATAGCTTATTATCATGATTTTATTTTTTCTATTCTACAGAGACATACTAACAAGACTTTAAATACTTACAGCTGTTACTTGCAGTTGCAGGTCATTTTTCTCCTGTAGCAGAGACACCATCTTCTCCTCAAGTTCTTTCTTTCTGGCCAGTGCCTTTGCCAAGTCCTCCTTCATTTTCTCAAAGTCCTCCTTCATAGCAGCCATTTCCTTCTCAGTCTCTGCACTCTTGAGAAGAGGCTTGATCTTGAAGTACAGCTTCATCCATGGCCAGTGTTTCACATTCATGAATGAGCGGATGTTATATTGAATACTAAAGATTGATTCTCTGTTAAAGAGAGATATTCCAGTTGTTGTGATTCAGTTATTGTGACCATATATATTGTATTTGTAGTTGATATATTCACGTTGATCCAGTTAAGTTTCATAAGAATTCAATTTGTATTATTTCAGTGTGTCATTGATATAAACATACCTCCTCTCCATCATCTTAACAAACTCCCTTCTCATAAGGAAACCACGGCACAAAGCCTGAGTCATGGTCACCAGAGTTGCTAGTTTATCATCTCGCATCTCCTCAAGCAGACCCAGCAGACCAGCTTTGAAGAACACCTACCAGAAGAAGGTGAATAACTATAAAACTATATAGGACTTTTTGCTGAACATACTGAAAGACAGTGGTCACAAATGGTTGTATTATAGTTTTATAATTTTTTCCCCAGTATTTTTAATTTTTAGAGGTGTGCTTATAAAAATATTTTAGAATTAATGTACCTTAGTGTGTCCAAACTTGTACTGGGTATGATCCACATCAATGGAGCCCAAGAGTTTCTCTGAAGCTTTTTTGTTGTCAATGAACTGTCCCTCTGGGATGACACTGGCATTCAAGACTTTGTATCTGTTTTCAAATTTACAAATTAATTAACACAGATAAGAACTTTTTGCAGAATCTTTACAAATGTTGAAATTGAGGAAGTAAATAAATGACCTCTGCTTGAAGTCACCATAGAGGATTCTGCTGGGGAATCCCTTTCTGCAGATTCTGATACCCTCCAGCACACCATTACACCTCAGCTGGTGGATGACCAGGTAGTTCTCCATCAGACCTAGGGTGTTCAGTGTAATGGTATAATATGAATAACAATTCTTGTAGTCAGGGACATTCATAGTTTTTTGTGTGTGTTTATTAATAAAAATCTTGGAAAATAAGAATATCCACCTGGAGTCTTGGACTCATTTGGAATCAAGCAACGCACAAAGTGAGGGTGGGTGCTCCTCAGGTTGGTCATCAGCTTGCCCAAGTTCTCCTGTGAGTTTTACATTTAAGATTTTGTCAGACAGTTTTGTTGGCTGCATTTATGCAGATTGCTATTTTTACTATTTGAAGTTGTTCCATAGGTATGTTTATATGGAACCTGGTAATAATAATAACACTAATACTACTACTACTACTACTGCTACTACTACTACTAATAATAATAATACACTAAGCAAATGTTACAGATGTTACAAAATTTAAAACATGTTAAAATGAATTGTGAGAATGGATAGAGTTCAGCTGTAATTTTTGTAAATTTGTGGCATTGCCTTGGGAAGCCACCAACAGAATTTCATTGTTTCTAACAGCCAACATGCAACGTGCATGTATTTCTGGTTACTGAGATAGGCAGATATGTAAAATGTGGAATCTGCAAGTGGAATGCATTCATTTAACCTTTGCATGTTATCATAGTTTCTGTTAAATTGGTCTCACCCTGAACAGAGCAGACACAGTCTGGAAGGAGCCACCCTTCTTCTTGCCTTTCTTACCACCAGTTTCAGCTGTTGACAAATACAAATTAGTCAGTTATTGTTTTCCTTATCCTACTATACTCTTAGTTTCACAGTCCATAAGCATCTTAATTACTGGGGATGAGGAGTCTGATTTTCAGACGAATCTGCTTGTATAATGGGTATAATTATTTAAAGGTGACATTTTTTTCAGTTATTTTTCACAGATAGATTTTTTATTAAAAATTCTTTTTAAATAGTTATTATTAATGAAGTTGAAATTACTAATCAGTGTTAATCTTACCATCAGCAGAGGCATGGGCTACATAAAGGTGGGACAACAGTTTATTTGCTGCCTTCTGGTACAGCTGCACAACAGAGTCGTTCAGTGGATCCTTGTTCTTGTCCAACCAGCCGACAATGTTGTAGTCCACAGTGCCGGCGTAGTGCACCAGGGAGAAGTGAGCCTCAGCTTTGCCTTTGGCAGGCTTTGGCTTCTGGAAGCAGGCACTTTTTCCAAGATGCTGGTCATGAAGCTTGTTCTTGAAGGTCATGTCTGTAGCCTTGGGGAACATGCACTCCTCTTCAAGGATGGAGAAGATGCCCATTGGCTGTTGGAAGAAAAAGAATGTTTATTAAACAAAATGTTGACAAAGGCTTGGTTGGGGAAGGGAAAAATCTCTTACCTTCTCAATAAGCTCAATGCAGGCAGCCAAGTCCATACCGAAGTCAATGAACTCCCACTCAATACCTTCTTTCTTGTACTCCTCTTGTTCCAGCACGAACATGTGGTGGTTGAAAAACTGTTGCAGTTTCTCATTTGTGAAGTTAATGCAGAGCTGCTCCAAGCTGTTGAACTGTTACAGTAGATCAATATATTAGACATTGCCAAAGTATTGTAAAAACTAACAGAACACCCATCATACCGAAAAACAATTACTTACATCAAAGATCTCAAATCCAGCGATGTCCAGCACACCAATGAAGAACTGTCTTTGTTGTTTTGTGTCCAACATCTCATTGATACGGATGACCATCCACAAGAACATTTTCTCATAGACGGATTTGGAGAGGGCCATGACGGAGTTGTTCACCTGAAAATATACATTGAGTTTTAGTCGTTTGAGGATTACTCAAACCGTAATTCTGTCTTCTGACACTAAATAATGACACATTACCTGAGGTACAGTCTGGCCTTTGGTCACAAACTCATTTCCAACCTTGACTCTGGGGTAGCACAAAGCTTTCAGCATGTCAGCTGAGTTCAGGCCCAGAAGGTAGGCGATTTTATCGGCCACTGAAGTCAAGAAAGCCATGTTATTCATTAATAATTCAGGTTACTTGCTCTAAATAAATCTTATGAATGTTTTTTAAATGTACCCTCAGTGCCATCAGGCTCAGCCTGCTCCTCCCTCTGCTTCTGCTTGAACTTCATGTTGCCATGATGCATCACAGCACCGGTCAGCTTGTAGATGTTAATTTTCTCATCAGCGGTGAAGCCGAGGATGTCGATGGCCGTCTGTGTGATAAAAAAGAAGCGGAAAATTACAAATGACCGTAAGCCATATGTTTAAAATGGTCACACAAGTTTAATAAAATTATGCTTACATCTGTGGCAATGAACTCCTCCACATCATTGATGCTCTTGACTGTGACTTCACCATGGCTGATCAAAGGGTAGTCATAGGGGTTGGTGGTGATGAGCAGTGCCTCTGTGGAAAAAACAAAATCAATCCATTGACCTGGTAAGTATTATAGTTCATGTAAAAAGAATTCATTGCAACAAGTCTTTGCAATGTCCTTACCAAGCAGCTCTGGCTTGTGTCCAGTCATGAGCTGGTAGAAAATGTGGTAGCTTCTCTCAGCAGACAGCTGGAAAGTGACTCTTGACTTTTCCAGCAGATCTGTTGATGCATTTGTATTTGTTTTTATTGCAGTATACTGTATGTTCACCTTGCTACAAAGTTACTGTATTTCAGATACTAAACATAAGCATATTCATGTGGAATAAATATAGTGGATTTTCATTAATAGTCATGTCTCACACTGTCTTATTATCTTATCTACTCATGTATGCAAGCTGAGCATCCTTGTTCCACTACAGTTGTCTATGTAATACATTGTCATTCTCGTTAGCATATGGACATAATCTAATTTAGAGCTAAATCTCTCAATCTGCATTACAAAATTTAACCCTTTGTTATCACAACTTACAGGTTTCAATATCGGCTGAGGCCAGCTTGCCAGTTTGCCCAAAATGAATTCTGATGAATTTACCCTGAAAATTCAAATGTAGTTGAAATTAATGTACTTCTACGTGTTTTTATAAAGTATTCTTTGAAATCAAAATTTTAAATTCTGTGTTTACTTACAAAACGAGAGGAGTTGTCATTTCTCACGGTCTTGGCATTACCATAAGCTTCCAGTAGAGGGTTGGCTGCAATAATTTGGTCTTCCAGCGACCCCTACAAACAGTAGCAGTATTTGAGAGAGATCTGAGCGCATGCCATTACGTACGTACACAATGAAATTTTACTTACCTGCATTTTGCCAGGCGTAGGCTCTGCCTTCTTCTGGCCAGTCATTGCGATTATCGCAAAGTACTGAATGACACGTTTGGTGTTCACAGTCTTTCCTGCACCAGATTCTCCACTGGGGGTAGAAAGAATAAACAAATGCCTGTACCTTAGAACACAAATACACTCGTTTAACAATTAATCGCAGGCATCAGTAAGTCTTACTAATATTAAAGTTTAAGCAGTTAGCTTTTTTGATTTGGTCAAATTCTATGTGTATGAAATGTGTATAAACAAAGGTGTTTGGTGAGAGATGGCATCTTGAGTGCAACTTGACCTTGCAGGCAGCATGGTCTAAAAACATTTGAGGGATTGGTTTGATAATACGCTATTTGTTAGAGATAATTTGTAAGAGAACTTGATACTTTGATACTTACGTGATCAAAATGGACTGATTTTCACGATCTAAAACAATGAGAATTAATTTAGGTAATATCATTGATGTCTGAGATTCAGTTTTCAATTCTTTAACAGATTCAGTTTTGCACACTTTGTGTAAAGCATACTGAATTAAATGAATTAACATGTTAGTATTAATACTATGTAAATAATAATTACTAGTTGGACAATATCGTACCAGTGAGCATGAACTGATAGGCGTTATCAGAGATGGAGAAGATGTGAGGTGGGGCTTCAATCCTCTTTTTGCCTCTGTATCCAACCACAACTACTGCGTCGTACACTGGGAGCCACTTGTAGGGGTTCACAGTGACGCAGAACAACCCTGAGTAGGTCTGAAGAGTCAGGAACAATTTTATTGAGTTTATTACTGTTGGTCCTCTTATCTTTATTTTTAACAATTGCACAATTCGTTGTTAAACTTACGTAGATCATCCATGCTGCGTAACGCTCTTTGAGGTTATACAGCACAGCAGGTTCATTGAGGTGGGTCATCATGGCCATGTCCTCAATTTTATCAAATTTTGGAGGGTTCATGGGAAAGACGTCATCTTCCTTAACTGTAAGACTCTGTGGAATAAAAGTAAATCATACTTCACAAAGGCACAGTTTGCTATAAAATGATTGTAACCGAAATGAATGCTTAATAAATATAAGGCATGTGTGATCACACTGACATTATTATTAAGATCCTGTTGAACTCTTCAATATTTTTGACTTTAAGAAAAAACATACTAAATATTATTCATTTTATTCGTATTGCTTTAAAAATGCTAATTTTTGTATTTGCAGCTGGGGATTAACTTGGTAATAAATCTTATAGCATCCTATTAGACAAGTCAGCTTAAGTCTGCTTTACCAAATATTACATATCCTAAGCAGTGGTACATAAAGGACTATTATTCTAATCAGTTTTCTTTTCACTTACTTTGCCGTCTTCAGTTTCGACAGTGGCTTTGCCACCCTCTTTACTCTTCAGTGTACCCTTGACGTACATCTCCTTGGGCTCAGCCACATAGACTGCTGTTTTGGCATCAAAAGGTTTGTTCTGAGCCTCAATCCTCTCCCTTTCTGGCTTCCGGAGGTAGATGGCCGCCGGGCCAAAACATTCCATGTCTCCATCCCCCATGGTGGCTTTTTACTGTGGAAGTCAAGTCATATATTTTTCACATAATTACTTCATGTAGCTAAAAATATATACCTCTGTTAGCAGAAGAATGCTAGCACTAAAATTGACTGCAAAACACCAAAAAGTATTGTTATATGGGAGCTCATACCTTGTTTGATGCCCTCTGAAGAAAATGGCGGGTTAAAAGAACTGACAGATGGTGAAGAAAAAAAAAGAGAATGAGTGATTACTAAGTCATTTTCTTTTTCTATGAGAATTAATTCATAATCAAATTCATAATAAGCATTATCACATAATTCTGAACACTGTAAATTGACAGATGATTCCGGGTAACAGTAAAGTCAACAACTGCCTCACCTTTGCAGGGTGCTTGGTGGAGCCTCAGTGTTAATGGGAGCCTCTTATATAGCCCCGTTACTGTTTACCCAGGATAACGGTCATGCTACATTTGGTCATGTGTTTTTCTTGATGTGCTGTATTCTTCCATAAGTGGCAACATAGTCCTAGTGATAATGTGGCATCATTCCCACAGTAACCACATACTCCTGTATCATATCCTCCTTCTACCTCCTTCTGGTCCTCTGTAATAGGGACCTTTCTATTTCTGACTCCTTTTACCATTAAACAAAGCATTTCATGTGTAATTCATTTTTTAAATAAAAAAGCAGGACATTGTGAAAGTACAATCATTTCTTTATGCTTTATCAGTTAGAAATTGGTTAAGCTTCTGGTAACCTTGACCTTGAGAGTATAAAATCAGGCAAGTGATGGAAGGCAGATAACGTGTGGTTTTTTTTTTTTTTTTGGTTGTTGTTTTTTTTTTTTTTGTATTATAATGATAAGAAGAATATTTTTTAATAATATACACTTAGAGATTCTGTTCTTCAGTCACAAGGGTGGGTTCTTTTTAATTCTGTTTGGCATAAAGACAAACCTGATCCGATTTGGTGAAGCACTAATGTCAATGGTGTTTGGTTTCAAAGTCCTTAAAAGCATGTCGT
The DNA here is from genome assembly GCA_022758105.1 of Pangasianodon gigas. Classification (NCBI taxonomy): domain Eukaryota; kingdom Metazoa; phylum Chordata; class Actinopteri; order Siluriformes; family Pangasiidae; genus Pangasianodon; species Pangasianodon gigas. Next base: position 929,895 of record CM040473.1, on the reverse strand, counting down.
TCCAAAAATACATAAATTACCATGTTTACTGAATGGTCATAATAAAATTACACTTTATTATTATAAAGTTTATAATATGTGCACCCATGTTTATGCCATTTCGCCATGTGTGATATGTCAACATAAGGCGTTTTTTAAAATATCCTTCTGATTTTAAACCCACTAAAGTGGCAAATGACAACAGCTTTAAAAAAAAAAAGAAAAGTAAAATATATGTTCCTTAATTGTATCGATTCGGTCTTTGCTTGGCTCTTCTGTTTCCAGATCTTAAATCTGGAATCTTAAACATCGTAATAACCTCAGATATCCCAGAAGTCTTTGTAGCACTCTGTTTGACAAACTCTACTGAAAATTCTCTCTTGTTTTGCTTTGGAGGGAAAAAAAGGACGTACAACCCAATGCCAGATGGATTGAAATCCAATATTCCACTGGCAGATGCTTAGTGGGCAATGAAATTATCAAAGGGTGTTGGAAGTGATAACTTGGATTCATAAAATAAAATCATGAAACACAATATGTTAGCATGTTCTTATTAGGAAAAAATACAGATATAGAAACTAGCTCAGCATTGCTCTCAGGGGTATGCCTCCAGAATTTTAATCTACTTTTGAAAGCAGTATATAATAGTAATCATACCACTTAGGACTTTTCCAGTTGCTCAGAAGATGCAGTCACCAAAGTAAGTATCTTTATTTCATAGCTTGTTTCTGTGATAATTGTGTTTTTAATGTTAAATGATTTTAGAGGAAGTCCCCATTTCAGAAACAGCTCCAAAAACCTAGACTACCGCTGGGTCATATACAATAGTTTTCTCACAGGACTCACTGAAGAACTGATTTTCATATGAATATCAGAATACTCTCTGTTCTCTGCATGTTCTAAAAGTTTGTCCAATATTTAAGAGCTTTGTTTTGTGTTGAGAATATTATAAACATCATGTGTTGTTGTTGGATTGTTCTGAAGGTTCATCATCCTGGATAACACAGTAAGGTTAACAAACTCTTATTGTGTTTGTCATAAGACCTTGAATGAGTATCATGTTGCTATTAAGTAATTTAATAAGCAATTAAGTGATGCTTAACATGTTAAGGGTGCTGAGTTCATGTTAAGTTTTATTAAAGGGGATTCTGTGCCTAGTTCACCTATAATTGGTTTGCCTTGTGTTTACTGTCTGTAGTGAAGAATCAGTGTGCAGCTTGCAGACAAAACCCTAAAGGGAAAAAAAATATATATATATATATAATATATAATATTTACCAGTATTGAACACTGCTAAAAGCCTTTTGTTAATAATATCTCTCCAATAAAAAGAATATTAAAATATATTTGTTCAATATGTTCTCTTTTTGTGGTCAGATCTTCCCACATGTCAGTGTTGGCACTGTTTTATCTTTCCATAATGAGAACTTTAGGCATTGAAATGCAGTGACTCATTGGGCTACAAATGACTGTTATAAATGCCTTCCATAATCTTCACATGCACAAAGGTCATCTTATGAATTCTGTAGCTATGAACAACTCAGCAGTAGGTCTCAGCACAAAGGCTTAAGGTAGGAGTATACTGATACTAATGCTTTTCTGTTTTTACTTGTATAGTTTAACAATGCCATTCTGTTTTGTTGTGATTTTTTGCTACAGTCATTGGAAGATGATGAATATAAAAAATCTGAAGTAAGTTATTAATGTATGCTTGCCTATTAGTTATATTTAATATTAAATACAGATAGATAGATAACACATTTGAAGTGGTAAATATTGTCCTGATCTTCAGCTATTGTACATCCGAGTTTGATGCTTGCTTTGTATAATATATATAAAACTGTTTTTTATTATATTCTTTTTTTTTCTGTGCATGGACTTTAAAACTGCTTTTTAACATTCACGCTGTCTTTACATTAAGTGTCCATTAACAATGTTACATATTAATCTTTGTTTCAATATTAAATATTTGCATTAATCAATGTTTATTCCATTCATGACTATAAATAAATCCAGAATGGCCAACAAGAATAAAAGCCTCAGTAATATATTCTTGGTGTTTACTTCACAGAAGAGAGGCTGACTGCTGGGTGATGCAACATTTACATCCACTGACCTGAATTCAGCTGATTATCAGCATTTAAGAGTAATTCATTTTATGAACAAATGTTTAGTCATAGATGAAATCAACATTTATGCAGTTATTCATTATTTAGTAAACAATTAAAGAAACATCAAATATTAATAAAGTATTAAATTATGGTTTATTAATGGGGCTGTTCATAGCTATTCATGTTAACTAATCCAGTAATAATGCTGGTTAAGAGAACCCTCATTGCTTGAATTAACCACCAAGAGCATATTAAGTAAAACGTGAGTTTATATTGATTGATGTGGACCTAATTTTAGTCATTAATGGATTAAATATTAGTTAATGCAGGTTAGTTTGTAGTTAACATTCAAACAAATACCAGTGCTTATTACCTTGCTAGCATTACTTATGGTGTATTAATGCTAAGGTTTCTGTAATGTTCAGGAGTATCCTATCATTGCTACTGGGATAAGAAAAGAAAGTTATTCTTTGTTTATTAACTGACAACACTAGTCATTGTAAATATTTGTACTAGTATGGTTTTTGCCCTCCTTCTGTGTTAACTTACAATGTTGGTCATATAGGTGCTTTTACTTGCCAGGTTCTGTAATAATAAACACTAGCTATAATACCTCCCATAAGTGTGGAGGTAAAAGGGGCACAATTAAAATCAGCTGAACCTTTTCAGCATTTTGTAGTCTCCATATTTGGTAAGCACTTCTAAGGGGTCAAACAATGAAAGTACTTTAAAGTAACAGTATCTACTCACAATAAGTATTTTGGGTCTTACATCTACTATTTTTATTTGCATCATCAATCAACTTAGCGTAAGTCAGTTCTAGAGGCTGCTGTTCATGCCTTATAGGTCATTATCATACTGCTATCATGTGTTCATGATTAGGAAACATGTTTGAGTCACA
>CM040473.1:831093-842398 GCA_022758105.1 Pangasianodon gigas | reverse complement strand
TATAATGCATACAACTATTTATAAAGTGACAAATAGGTACAGTTAGAAATATGAGCAATATCATACCAGTGAGCATGAACTGATAGGCGTTATCAGAGATGGAGAAGATGTGAGGTGGGGCTTCAATCCTCTTTTTGCCTCTGTATCCAGCCACAACAACAGCGTCGTACACTGGGAGCCACTTGTAGGGGTTCACAGTAACGCAGAACAACCCTGAGTAGGTCTGAAGGAGAGTCCAGAGAAATTTTAATCAGTTTGTGTCAGCACATTCTCTTATATTTCTCTTTCATAATTGAGCAATTCTTTGTTAAACTTACGTAGATCATCCATGCTGCGTAACGCTCTTTGAGGTTAAACAGCACAGCAGGTTCATTGAGGTGGGTCATCATGGCCATGTCCTCAATTTTGTCAAACTTGGGAGGATTCATAGGATGGACGTCATCTTCCTTAACTGTGACACTCTATAAAATAACAGTGATAAAACAGATATGGTTAGTTATATAGGAGTATACAGTAAATGTAGGATCTTGACACTGTTAGATGTGTCAGTTATCTTGTCACTTACTTTGCCGTCCAGAGTTTCGACAGTGGCTTTGCCACCCTCTTTACTCTTCAGTGTACCTTTGACGTACATCTCAGCGGCATCGGTCACAAAGACTGCTGTTTTGGCATCAAAAGGTCTGTTCTGAGCCTCAATCCTCTCCTTTTCCGGCTTCCGGAGGTAGATGGCCGCCGGGCCGAAGCATTCCATCTCACCATCTCCCATGGTGGGTTTTTTCTGTTAAAACAAAATAAAGTTTACGTTACTCGATTGACACTTCTGAACTTATGACAATAAAATAGGAAGCAACCTAGGGTTGCACTGACCTCTGAAGAAATCAAGCCTTTTACAACATACTTAGTACTGTACATTTCAGGTGTCTACAACCTTATCCTCAATCGCCAGGTGTGGCTGCAGGTTTTCAGTCAAGTCAAATAGATTTAATAAATACTTCATAGACCTATACCTGTTTATTAAATAAGTGGAATCAGGTGTGAAACCTGCAACAATACTGACCCACTGAGGATAAAATGCAGACACCCAGAAATCTCTAACTGCTTCCTGTAGAACTTACTGTGGTGTTCTTCCCAGGCCAGAAAGTTGCAAGGACTAGTGCTGGATTCTGAAATGAACAAACAATTTATGAAGACTCTAAATTGCTACTGCTAATAAACAGTTAAATAGACAAGATGGTCAAAATGAAAAATAAAACAACTAAGGAATGTTGGTGTTAAAATTAATTCAAATAAAAGTGAATGAATTACAATAGCTAAGTGTAGGGGCAGGTTTAGGAGATGAGTCTCACCTTCACTGGGTGGCTATATGTCCTTAGGGAAGTCCAGCACTGCTCTTTATATATATGTTCAAATTGTTCAGTCAGCATAAGTGACTTGCTCTATTTGGACATGGGTTTTAGCTGCTAAACCATGATCCCATGTTTATGTTTCAAATTGTGTTGTTATTTTTATCATCAGTAGCTAACCAATAGTCCATAACACAAATGTGTCAATATATAAAAAAGTTAATATACCATTCATGTATTGCAAGAAGGACACAGTTCCTAATAAACAGTAAATTAACAGGATTCTTTTCTGACATTTGGATAAAATAAGTATTCAAATAATCTGTTGAAAAAAAGATTTTAAGGTAAGAATATTGTCAAAGAAAACTGTAATCAGATTAATTATTTAGTCCATAATATATGAAGTAATGACAGTAAATGACTTGATGACAGTATTTCAGGTGTTAATCTTATTACATGATTTACTATGTAATTTTAATATCACATGTATTTCAGGGCTGTAGTAACTATCCAAAACCTTTAGCTCAGTATAAATCTAAGTAACTGCTTATCATTCCTAGTGCTCAGCTTGGAGATAGACTAATCCGAGTTGGACTTGCACAACAAAGCCTAACTTGGCAATGGAGGAGCTGTCAGATGCCGCTGGTATTCAGTGTCATGGAATTTGCCAGACGCACATTTTTATTATTAAGATGTATGACAGTCAGATGGTCACTTTTAATTCAAGTACTGAGCATTAGGCAAGGATTAATATTACTATTATTTACATTTTTTGTCATTACCTCTGCTCCAGCATATATCCACAATTTAACAAAGGCAAATATATGAAACATCATGTTAGGAGGAACAGTGTTGTATTAGAGTCTATGTTTGAATGTAATTAACATAAGTTAATAAACCCATAGAATGCAGTGAAATCTATTTTTAGCAACAAATGACATGTTTTCTCCAGGACCACCAGCACAGTCGTTGTTCACTGTGCAATATGTGTTCATATATCTGCAAACCCCAAATCAAGATTTCTTTTCCTTTTTTTAATAGAGTATGTTCTGTACTGTAGTCTAGGCTTTGCTCCAACTATGGTTAAAAAATGTCCAGTACAAATACCATCTAATAAGAGAGGCAGCTCGTATGACTTCCTGGAGTGAAACCGTGGATTAGCCCTGGGGGAGAGCTCAGATGCCACTGGTATACTGTTGCAAGGCTCTCGCAAGTCAAGCATTTTTATTAATAAACCGTATGAAAGCAGCCAACTTTCCAGTCCCCAGAGCCCGAGGGTGGTGTTGACAGGTGGCAGCTCATATAACCAACATAAATGTTTACTATAAAACTCAATTGGTTTGGCAGGACTGAGGTTTTCAGGACGGCGTTGCAGATAAACAGCAGCATGAAGTTGAACTTGGCTCACAGAAAACTCAGTTTTCACACTCTCTGTATTTGTTCTTCTTTCTTCTCTCTACAGGCAGTAAAGATTACTTCAAGGATCTGAAGTGGTATGCTGTAAGTAATAATAATAATAATAATAATAATAATAATAATAATAATAATTCATCAAAGACAGTTCCTTCAGATACTTTGAATAGATGCAACATAGTACTATACAAGTCCATAGTGTGAAGTTATTTTATTATGATAAATAACTGAACATTTGAGAGAAAAACCTTATGATGTACAGGGTGATTAAGAAAATGTAAACACTTACTGGTTGTGGGGTTTGATAAAAGAATGTGTTTATGCTACCAGAGAGACCTCAGAGAGAAAAGTGCACCCAGGTTCTGCAGACCACAAGGTCTTCCAAAAATGTGTTGACAATGACAGCACATAACCTGAGACCCTTTGAAGCAGTGAGGTTTTAATTGGTAACCTAACCTCCTTGCGTTGTAGTGTCATACAAGTGTTAACACTTTTCAATCATCCTGTATATAGTATTTTCTTACATAATCAGAATCAAAACAAGGCTTTGTTTTCCCCATAATGAACTCATCTTGGCTGTGTGCTATAATAAAGGTTTGTCTTTTCCTACCTGTGCACAAGTGTCTTTTATATACACTTCCCATATGTTGCTGTTTGTATTTTCAGAATTTTCTCCTCACTGATTCACTAATTTCCATATAAATCGGTTATATGTCTCTTTATCTCGTGTGATATGTACTTTATTAATCCTACATGATGAAATGTACAGTGCATTGGTGACTAATGCATTTAATACAGTGACTGCAACATGCTATTAAGCTGTCGCTTTTGTACTGTCGCAAAGTCGCCTTTTTTCTCATTGTGAGAAAATTAATGAGGAACTGATTGTGATAGTGTATTACCCCATGAGTCTTTATTGTAATGACAGTGCGTACAGCATGTGATAAAGTTGTACATCAGTGTATGTCAATGCTATAATGTACACCAATGCTACAGACAATGGACTGCAGAGGCACAGATAAGACCACGAAAAGCTGCATAATCCAAAAGAAGTTAGGTATTAGTTACAGGGACAGCTGAGACGGACACCGTGTGCAACTGAATCTGAGTTTGGCAGGAGCTGGAGACAAGATTACCAAAATAGTTGCACTAAGGTTCATCTAGCTTGGTCCATAAATTTTGGCACTCGTAACATCACCTCCAAGTGCGCGGTGAGAATGAGCTAAATATAGCCAATGGATGTGTTCCTGCTGCCAATGCATTGGATTTTATGACTTTAAAGGTTACAGCCACTGCGGGCTTTATTTATCAGCTGCTTGTATCAATTAAATATCCTTTGTTGAAATCAAAACTCCTGGATGTATAATGCTTCCTCATTAGCTTTCGGTATTGTCCACTGTCCTTTATACAGTCCCAGTCTCAGACAGGAATGAGAGTTAATTGGTGATATTTATGGTCAGACTTTCATCTGGATGCCACTTCTAATGCCAGGGATATGGCTGGCTTGTGTTTCACATGTGAACAGCAGGAAGTGATTATCACGAGGCTCAGTAAATCTCACTGCCCTCGGTTTTGAACGGAGAGAGAGAGAGAGGACACTTTTGGGATTCAGATCGTTCCAGCAAATTAAATTTGACATGATAAACTGAGCAGCATTAAAAGTGACAGTGGACTCGTGCGGGACTTTATTGCCGCCTACCAGGATTTGGTTCGGAATGTTCACTCTCTAACAGACCGAATGAAGTAAAAGCCAAGTGTTAAAGACTGATGGGAGGAACGGCTGAGCTGCTGAGCTGGGACCTGGCTTGTCCATCTAACTCTATGGGGCTTTAAAAAAAACAATCTTGAAAGAACACTCTTACTACAACCTTAGCAAGCCGTGTGGGATTTATTACACTATTAAGTTACATTTTAAACCCTGTGATATCTATTAATTATACAAGAGACTATATACATAATGACTACTATCTGTCCTTATCCAGCTGTCCACAGAATAAAAAGGTCAAACATCAGCGACAGTCGCTTGCTGAAGTGAAGGTGGGGTATGAAGTTGGATAAATATGGGCGAATCTGTGTGGAAAAAAATAAACCTGAATGTTTTGTATGTGTTGGTTTGTAAGAAGGCAGACCTTTACCTGTTTAACAGTACCACTGTTCACAAACTATGGTCACTTTTGTACAATCAACAGTGTGTACATTCAGTAAAATATTAATAATGCTGAACTGCCACACACAAACAAACTAAATAGATATTATTGCATTGGACAAACATGCGTGTGTCACTGCTTCACAGGATTCAGCTTCCCATCATCCACCATCTGAATCACCATCAGAGCCTGCATGAACAGTTTTACAAACATTAATTGTAAGTGTACAGCTCTTGGTATGTAAAATACAGAAAAAGCTCTATAGCTGTCTTTTCACTTCAGCTCTTTTCATTTCTCTGGCTTCTCATGTTTTACCCTTTTCCTGTCCCCTTCAGGGTAAAACCTCTGTGCAACTGTTTTGGGGATTCGGGTCTGCGGGCTGCACAATTTTCCACACTAAAGAAACTTGATCATTTGTTAACAAGGGATAGTTATTAGATAGAGTTATTAACGATTGTTGGGTAACATTTACAGTTCAGTAAATGTTGGCAAAAGTAATGTCAGAGCTTAATATATATTGACATTTTTGATTAGTTGATTTTATTTAATTTTATTAATTTATTACAACTGTAAAAAGGGAATAATTGCAAAATAGGGATGTTTACTATTTACAGTTTAAATACACAATCATATTGAGCTGTAAAAAACAAAAAAGATAAAATACAGTACAGCCACATTTGTACTAAATTCATAAAACAGCGTTGTGATTTATACTGTGAACTGACGTTACTGGTTTTACTGCAAACATACTGCCATGAAGAAACACAGGGACAAGACATGAAACCAGACGAGAATAAGAACAACAAATAAATAAGAACCTGCGAAACATGACAGAGCACAATAAAATGTTTAGTGTTAAATAGTAAATAAATCGTAACAACTAATAAACCAATATTAATCTGAATTATGATGTCAGGAGTCAAATCAGTACGTTTTAACATTTCAGAATGATAATCAATAGAGTAAACATGACACTGATGTTTTTTATACAGCTCCGTTTGACATCTTACAAATCAGGTTTGTTACAAAGCATTGTATCTGGCATGCGTCATAACACGTGTTAGAAAAGGAAGACGTGTATAAAAAGACAATGGAAGCTCATCAGTACAGTGAGGGAAAAACAAACAGCACTAATGTGTGTTTATTTCAAGTATAAGATATAACCTAAATGAATATAAATATAAAGCGTGTCAGACATGGACATCCAATGTACGAGCCAGTAATCACACAAAACTCTCTTGAGAGAGGACACGTCATAATGGACAAGTTTTTTTTTTGTTTTTTTTTACATGTAAACAACACACACTTACATATACACAAACCTGCATTTTATTTTAAAAGCCATGACTTTTGGCCCTAGCTAAACCCTTGGTCCATATACACAGAGCTTATTTACTGGTGTAATTAAAACCAATCCGCTGTGAAGGTCGTGGACTTCATCCAGATCCATACACTTCTTCAGCTCTCAGTTTTACATCCATTACAGACACGAGTCACACACTGAAGCTAAGAAAAATGTTTATGAACTTGGAAGAATAAATACGAGCATATTTCTGTCATGCATAATGTAAACCCAAAACCTCTGCATCCCCTTTATTAGCAAATGTGTATATGAGAGTGTAAGAATGTAATATATTTGAATGAGTTGGCTATAATTTTCTGTCCTTCATTCTTTTTTTTTTTTTCCTTCCCCTATTCGCATTTTTGATTAAAGAGGTTGAGAACCGGTGCACAGCTTCTCACTTCATGCAGTAGATGGCGCTGTTTATCTAATAACCTCTATCTGTCTTTCCCTCTCAGGCAGGAATAGGAGAGTCTGTGTGTTCTGTAGCTTGGAATCATGTAGCTGTGACAAGGAAATCTAAAATACTTATACCATTAGTTTGATGCATTAGGCTATTCTGGTAAATGCTAGCACAAAAAGCTAGGTAGAGAGTTAGTTTCATAGTATTTAATGTCTGGTTTTTAAAAAAGTGAAGGTGTAAGCAGATACCGTGATGCACTGAAACCTTCGATACCAAGTTGGAAGGTTATTGCACCGTGACTCGTCACCGTGACTGGTCCAGCTTGTGATCGCAGTTCAATTCTCTCTCAGTTGATCAGTTGATTATTTTTGTCCTTTTTTTTTGGGGGGGATCGCAGATCAGCTCTCATGATCCATATCTGCCATGAGCTGCTCCAGTTTGTAGGCGAGTCTTTGTTTCTGGGCCAACGCGTCCTGCTTCAGAGACTGCACTATCTGCACACAGCCACAAGAGGGCAGGAGAGGACAATAATCAGACATTGCTATTTTTTTCCCATTTCATATCCAAAACCTGTCCTGAGTTATTATCACACTAATGCCGCAATAATGTAATGGCAAATTTCCAATCTGCAATATTGATTTATATGAAATGTAAGCAATCCTTTGGGTTTGAGAAGTGGAATGAGTTTCAGAAACACAGTGTTTATATTGTACATAAGAGCAGTGCAGGAGTTACTGTCTCCTGTCTTCACATCTGCAATATGTGACATATGCAACATAACTAATCGAATAAATATGGACTGTACATCACACAATTCTCCAGCGCAACTCCCAAGCCCAGACATCTCGAGACAGCTGGACTTTTCTGACAGCAAGCCAGACTGTGAGTTTGACTCTCAGCCCTGAACTATGTCCGGTTTCCTAAAAGCGTCTCCATAATAAGTTCCCAGCAAACCTAAAGGCTTGATTTGTCTCTGATGGGCTTCACGTTGGTCTTTCCTGTGCAGTCTGTAGTACAACGCCTGAATAACTGGTGACTTTTCATTGTATCCATGTACTGCGCCAAAGTTTTTGTCAGCGTAAAGTGAGAGGACTTAATGTTGGGTAAAGATCAAGGCGAGTTAGATCTCATGGGAGCTCATTTACCACACAGCCGTGAGATGAGGACGGTGTAAGGACACGAGCTGGTTCTGCATTTCTCACTGTGCAGCACGGACGTGATGTGTGTCTGAATGATCAGAATCTAAATCTCATATTGTCTCCTTTGCTTATGGGTTCTTCAGTTGTCCCCAGAAGGTTTCATCTAGAACCTTTCCTATCAGAAAGAACCCTTTCTTTTTTGGGAAGCCTAGAACGCTTAAAGAACCCCTTGTTTTTAAGAGTATATGTATTAACTGGGCAGGTGTGCAGTACAACATCAGTACAAATTGGTACTCGTTATTTTCTTTTTAATATCTACATCTTGCATCAGGGTACAATCAGCATTAAACACAAGAGACATGATAGTAAGTGTAAGGCAGATCTGAAGTGTACCGTACCTCCTGGCTGTACTTCCTGACGTAGGCGTAGATCTCGTGCAAGGCGCTGAGTGTGTTAAACTCGTGCGAATGAAGACGTGCCTGCTCAGCCAAATACGCGTTCATGTCCTGATCGCTGATGGACGGCAGACGGCTTATATCAGCGTAGTACCTGAAAACCAGACAGAAACACACCTGAGGTTGGTTCCAAAGCCCACTGAGATGCACAGTGAGGAATTATAAATAAGAATTGCTTTTGGATGACTTTAAAGTTGGACATAGGATACAGTTTATTTACTGATTAGATATTTATTTACTCCAAAGGGGCAATCTACTCTCGAGATTCTTTGTGCTGTTAGTCCTCAGAAGGAACGAGCTGCAGAGGAAACTTGAAATATAAGGCACTGTAATTATGCATTGTGAGCTGATTACACTCTGGAACCTCTCGCTACAAGTCAATCAGTCATCCTGATAAAATGTTAAATGCAGCTAACACTAGCTAGGCTACAAATTATGTGAAGTGCACTCAGAACTGTCTCTCTCAACGTATAGAGAAAGGAAGCATTCAGATTTCTCACAGTACAGCCATGGTCTTTGTCCTGATTGGCTAGTTCTGTTTTCCCTATACACACCTGCCTCAGGTTTGTACTCAGTATGAACTGCAGTTTGTCACTCATTTCAGCTGTTCATCATTTCGCTACTTCTAGTTTTGAACACACACACACACACTCAACTGAGCATCACCCCATCTTCTTTGCAATTTTTGCACACACTTGTATTCAATCTCTGCTGCTATAAATATTTATTATATACTGTATATTTATACTCTCCACCTGGCTGCTACTCCTCATGTTTACATCCAGCAACTTATTTTGTCAATCTTTTGCACTACTGTCATAAGATTCACTTTTTATTAGTACTGTGTGCTAGTCGGCGCTGCACTGTAACTCACCGTGTCCATTGTCTTGTTCTGATAGTTTTGTACTGTCTTGTGCCGTCTGCACGTTTGCACTGTGCACTTTAAGTAAATATGTGTAAAGTCTCCTGTAGTTCTGTGTGTGTTTTATGGAGCACCTTGGTCCTGGAGGAACGTTGTTTCGTTTCACTGTGTACTAACTAGCTGTATGTGGCTGAAATGACAATAAAGCCACTTGACTTGACTTGACTTGACTTGACTTGAATCTATGAATATTCTTCTTTTGACTTCCTTCCTTCAAGCATGTGACAATGACAGCATACAGCATTAACAGTTTTAGATTTCATTTGTCAGCCGTGTCTCTTACAAACACACACACTTACCGCTCCACCCAGCTCTTATAGTGCGGGATGTCTTTAGCGTAGAGGAGTTTGTTCGAAGGCGAGTCTTTGCCGAGTCGATGCTCCGAGGTCGAGCACGAGTCCATGAAGGTCTGAGCCACTACGGATAAACACGCATCCGTAATGCTGCTCTTATGGATGTCGAACACAAACTGAGGGTTTTTGATGACGTTCACCCAGAAGCGCAGAGGAAGACTGCATGAGAAGAGTTAAAAGTGAATCAACAAATAACAAGAACAACATTTAATGTAAATGGCTTAATCACAGTACAGTTTCTGATGATTAGTACTTTTTCAGTCATTATTAGTAATTATGTTAGTCATAATAATCTCCTGCATGCCTCAGCGTTTGACATGTCGACCTTATGAAAATAATTTTGAGTAATGAAATGAGTGTCTAATGTAAGTATTGTTTTTGTTTTTGTTTTTTTCAGGGTTCTTGTCATGTCCTACCAGTTGCTCTTCCACGTGTGTCGGACGTCAGGGTCGTGGATGCCGTGTTTGTCCGCCTGCTCGTCCAGGAAGTCGAACATGTATTTGATGGCGAGCGGGAGCGCGCTTCCCCGATTCACTGTGCTGAAGAGCGTCTCGAACAGATCGTCCACAAACTTCTGCAACGTGCCCTGCAGGAACACACACAGAACAGGTAATTAGGAATCAGTACACTCTGTGTGTGTGTGTGTGTGTGTGTATGTGTGTGTGTTTGACCTTGGTGGCCAGAAGGCGGGTCAGGTAGATCTCAGACACCATCTTGCTGCCACGCTCAGCTTCTTTTTGGTCTCCATGTTCGTGGTTTTTGACCAGATGCCAAACTTTAACGCCGCTCTCCAGATCCGGAGTGATCATCGGCACACGGGAGCGTGAGAACTCCGGACTGCCTGCTGACACGGAGCGAAGGACTGCATCTAAAAGAGAGAGAGAGAGAGTGACCTCTAACACCACTAATGTGTATCTGGGATTTTGAGGAGGAAAAAACTGAAAAAAGTTAACTTTAGTGAATAATTTCTCACCCAAATCTCGCATATGTTCAGCGTTTACTGGACTATTACAGTAATCTGACTCATTCTCAATCAAGAGGCGCAGATTACCTAAGAACTGCTCTAGTAAAGAACATTTAAACATTGGGCCTCATTTATCAAGCAGGGTACAAACAGATTTATGCCTAAATCTTTTGTACGAGCATTTACACAAGAAATTTCATGAAAATCCCATAATTTCAGAAAAAATGTTCGTATCCTGACGTTCGTGTGTGTAAATCTACGTGTAAGAAGACTAATCGATGTAAACCTCCACTTGATCTACTTCAAATCCTGCAAGTTGCAGCCAGTGACCATCTGGAAAAAATTGTGAAACTCAGTCATTTTATATTATATGCAGTAATTAAAGAGTTTATAAAAATAAAGAAAGTGAGCCAACACAAACCCATAAGTTAAGACAAATAAAACTAATCTTTCAAGGATGATAAAAGAGGACGGGCCGGTGTGTCTGCGTGTAGCCGTTAGCCGTAAACAAACGCCTCAGCTGGCAGAAGATTAAGGTCGCGCTTAAGAGGGAAAGGATGTTTAAAGAGCGGAATGATTTTTTCAGAGGATGAAAGCTGATTATACATCAGTTCCGTTTGCTGCTCCATCATCCTTTAATGCTGCACAACACTTCCAGCACCTCGGCCGAGACACTTAAAGCTATTTTAAAATAACAGTTTCTCTGTGTGACGTGCTCCGTGTGCATGATCACCTGGGTACAGCTTAGATCTTTTTTCTGTTTTATCTTTTTTTCTTGTTCCCTTTCTTAAATCACACCTACTTCACCTTCTCTCGTTCATTTC
>CM040473.1:812089-830993 GCA_022758105.1 Pangasianodon gigas | reverse complement strand
AAAAGTGTCTCTTATGGAATCTGCTGCTTTCTTTACTGACATACAAACATTTTTCTGTAACATTTCATTTTGTGCTGGAAAACTAATGTTTGGAATCTAAAATGTTTTTGTACTGAATCAATAATGTAGAAGTCAGAAAATAAACATCTATAACAAAGTTTGTACTAAAAAAAATATAGGGTGCCAAGACTTTTGCACAGTACTGTATATAATACATATATATATATATATATATATATATATATATATATATATATATATATATATATATATATAAAGCCTTTGCAGTCTTTTTTACTAGTCTTTGGTCTAAAAGGGTTTAAAAAAATGTGACCAAGGGCTAAAAGACTGTTTTTATTCACAGCATTTTTATACCATTTCAGTAATTAGCATTTCTTTTCGTTTCAGTTTGTAAAGTACTTTGTGTGTTTATGTAGAAAGTGTGAAACTCTCATCTCGTCTCATCCTCAGGCGGTGTGCCAGCAGAGATGAAGAGGTTAATGATACGCACAGCAGGACATGTAGTACACACACACACACACACACACACACACACAGCAGTTCACTCCCTAATTAGCCTCTGCTTCTATCCGCAGATTAGACAGGTTGAACTCTCGCCCCCTTCCACACTGAGCAGCTCATCACACCAGGTCATTCTGCAGAAACTTCTCATTCACACTGCAAGGTCACGGCTCACTTTCACACTCATTAACTCACACACACTTGTCTCACAGTGAACAAAAGAGCTGCTCTGCACTGAACTTTTCCCGAAACTCACAAGCTTCTTTTCAGATTCCTCGCCTTCCAGACAACATAACATATTAACATTAATATTAACCCTTTCAGCTCTACGTTAAAGGCTTTGCTGTATATCAGTGTGACTTTATCATCACAGAACCCCCGGTGCCGTGCAGGTTCTCCCCGAGTCTGCATGGGTTCCCCTTCCATGTACGTGAAGTACCCATTAGGTGTGAATGAGTATGTGAGTGTGTGTGTGTGTGTGTGTGTAATTTTCACATAATATTTTAATGGCCGTCATGTAAAAATTTGAGATGCTCAAGCAACATGTTGTCATGACATTTACGTTCAGGAACAGAGCATTTTTTTTTTTGCACATGAGAACTGTGGCTTTTTTTTGCAAGAGAAAAGCACGAGATGGTTCTGGATTAATGCGTGGGAAGGTTCTGGATTAATGCGTGGGAAGGTTCTGGATTAATGCGTGGGAAGGTTCTGGATTAAAATGTGTGGTGGTTCTGGATTAATGCGTGGGAAGGTTCTGGATTAATGCGTGGGATGGTTCTGGATTAAAATGTGTGATGGTTCCAGATTAAAGCGCGGAATGGTTCTGGATTAATGCGTGGGAAGGTTCCAGATTAAAGCATGGCATGGTTCTGGATTAAAGTGAGATAGTGGAAAAGGCTCATCTGATTTAACGTGATGCTACATAGACAAAAATTCTCACATTTCTACAGTTTTCACGTTTCTACATAATGACGTGATGCTGTGATTGGCTGTGCTGGTCATGGGTGTCATGGGTTCCTCTCACGTCGTGGTTCCCATGGCAACAAGCACAGCGTGTTCATTGCAGCAGCAGCACGCCTTCCTACTTCCGAGCGGAAGTGTGCTACTAAGTTACACATTTACATGCACGTATAGTTGACATTTTTAGTGAAGGATTCAAAATTCACAAAAACAATATTGTTTGAGAACTGCGTTGCATCAGCGACAGCGCAAGATAGAACCTTCCACATACACCTCAGATTATACACTGCTGAAGAATAAATAAAAGTCTAATGAATGCTCAGTATCAGTAACACTCCTGAATTCACACTTAATTAATTTCACACACTGATGTAACACATCGTGTTGATGCTGGAACAGAGGAACTTATTAACATTCTTACACATTTCTGTTTTGGTTTGCGTTTTTTCCTGTTGACTCCACCCAGTGTCTTGCATTGGTTCGTTCCCTGTTCCCTGCGAGTGTGTTCCTGTGGTTGTGTGTGTGGTTGTGTGTGTGTGTGTGTGTATGTTCCCGGTGTCATTCTGGTTTATGACCGCTGTCTATTCGTCTGATTCATGGTTACGGCCCTCGCCATGGACTACAGTTCAGATTTCTGAATTTCACACGTTACAATGAGAAAAGTTTGACTTTTAGTAGGTTCCTCGGCTCAGTCAAACACCTTTTAGAGAAAGCACGATCAAATCAGACTGAAAAGAAAAAGATCACTAAATTTTCTAAAAAAAAGACTTTAAGTACTTGTTCAGAAATCCAGCTTTCTGCTGTATGATGTTTTTAAAGACTGTTTTATTTAAACAGAGCACCGTGGGATTTGTGCTGCAGATTATAATTTAAATGGGAAGGATATTTTAGCTTGAGGTATTTCAAGATGTTGGTGATTGTGTGTGTGTGTGTGTGTGAGTGTGTGTGTGAGAGAGAGAGAGAGAGAGAGAGAGAGAGAGATGCTGAAATATGATACAGGATGTTCAGTGGTTTTAGCTCCAAGGCTGTTGGAGATTTTTAACTCTAATGAGCTGTGTTCTGTTTGTTCCTCTGTGGGTGTGAAGATTGATCTTCACTCATCTGTGACCCTCAGCACGCTGACACGGGGTTATTACACACTGTCTTGGAGCAGGGTTAAAGAGTGTGTGTGTGTGTGTGTGTGAGAGAGAGAGAGAGAGAGAGAGAGAGAGAGAAATTATGCAAACTTTTGCAAACAGAAAGAAATGGTGATAATTAAGGATGAGTTTTTTAATCATGTGGTTTAACAGCGTGTTTCTCCTGCAGGACCAGAGGAGCATCAGAGACTCACCGTATCGGCTGAAGCTCCGCGGGAAGCTGGCCGACGTCAAGATGTTGTAGGAGGACATCTGCTTAGGTACCAGAGCCACCACACAGCGATCAGACACCTACACACACACACGCACACACAAACACACACACACACATCTATAAACTGCTGAAGGTTCAGAGTGAATATTCTAACCGAACCCTCCCACTAAATACTCTGTTTTATATTTATAATATATATATATATATTTTTTTTACGTCCTCCAAAGCCAATAACGTGAGCTATGCTATGTGCCGAATGCTATGTGGCAGGTAAAATTGTGTAACGTCTGCAAACCATTTCTATAATAACCAAACCTGAGCTTTATATTAAACATGTAGTAAAGTTTGAATGGATAAAACAGGATGTGATTTTTAAAAAAAACATTCGAACAGCAGCTGAATTTACGGAGTAGACCCACTTTAGACTGCTCTATTGGGCGTGGCCTAATATTCTAATAAGCTCACTTGATTTAGACTCTGATTAAGACTCTGCTTGAGTTAGCTTTCAGCTGCTAGGTTAACAGTAACCAGTTAGCATTATGGACTCCTCAGCATTATTTATATTGTTAGTCGTTAGCCGTGTTAGCATCAGTGAGTGAAGATGACCTGATAGTGCACAAGCGTGTTGAGTCTTTTCCAGTCGTTTTCAATTTTAGTGGTGATGTCCTCGTCCTGTAGGACCACACGCGCTGTGCGGCCCTGACGCCATTCTGTAACACACACACACACACACACACACACACACACACACACACACACACACACATACTTTTAAAGCTGTCAGTTGTGACTCATGTGACTAACCTAAAATTCACACACACTCTGTGATCTAGATTTTAAAACACTCATACTCCAGGATGCCTGACCTACTCTGATCCACTCTGAGCCACACACACACACACACACACACACACACACACAGTGAGCGAGGAGTGTGTGCGCATGCAAAATTCATCTCTATCCCATAACAATCACTTCCACTTTAAATAATTGAAGCGGGTTTGTCCTTCACTGTCATCAATAATCTATCAGCTCCCGGCCGCTCGGGATTAAACCAGCTGCCCCTCGTCACTCACGACCCCGAGACGAAGTTCTCTTCACCACTCTGTAACCCGAATGACTCACAGCTCTGTTCCACTTCAGGCTCGGTTCTGAGTTCTTCAACTTTCAGTTGTGCGTCATTTCTAGTTTGACTCGAGTCGTGACGCTCGCCGGCCTGTTGGGGTTAGACCCTCTCTTTCCTGCTCGCTTTTACACTGTCAGCTCCTTTAACAGCTCTACGCTCGGACTGGATTTACTCGCTTTAGTGTCCTTGCGAAGTCATTCCTATCGTTAAGTCCAAGCCTTGTTTTCTGGTTCCAGTTCCGTGTGTGTTGATCCTCGCCTGTTCTCCCTGTCTTAAGATTTTGCGTAATTCTAATTTGTTGCTTGGACCCACGCTTGGATGTCTATCAACGATTCATGGACTGCTTTAATAAACCACACGTTGAGTTTTTCACTTGCACCCTGCACCATGCTAAACTGGAGGCTAGTAGTTTCAGTGCAGAACCAAAGAAGCGAACGTCACTTCACACACTCAACATGTCTACATTTGGTAAAAGGAGGACTGTGGAAATGAGATTTTTTTTTGGATGAATAATCACTTTAACAGCTCTGTGCTTGCGCTGGAGACTAAAGTCGTGAACTGTAACGTTTCTCACACAGCGGGACAGCAGAACCGTGTCTGTGTTAAATAAGGGATTCCCGATTAATAAGAATTAAAGATAAAGAAGAAAGTCTTGTGTTAGCGTTAGATAACAGATGAAATCATCCAGCTCTCCGTTAAGGACTTTACTTTATTTGTCCATCTACTCCAGGATTCACTGTCAAGCCAGAAAAGGAACAAAAAAACACATAAAGAAATCAAAAATGCTTTTATTAAAACGATTTTTATGAAAACTATAATGAAGAGCAGATGATGAACAGTCTGCTTCGCTAATCGAAATGAAGTTGGCTGGCGTTCTTTGTTCAAATTAATGATCGCGCCGAACAATCTGTCCATCCATCTGTCTGACACACACACACACACACACACACACAAACACACACAAACATGCACACAGTGCTGAGAGAGAGAGAGAGAGAGAGAGAGAGTGTGCACATGGAAACTGAGTGTGTGTGTGTGTGTGTGTGTGTGTGTGTTTGTGTTACCCAAGTCCATGTCCCCTGCACGCGGTCTTTGAGAGTATGGGACATTCTTATAGATGGCGTCGAGGATTTTCTCCTTCACCTGCGTGATGGTGTCACAGTTTAACACCTTCACCACCACCTCCATCCCCCCGTTCTCCTGATCTCCATCCACACAACACAGCGTCTAAACAGAGAGAGAGAGAGAGAGAGAGATGTAAAAAGAGAAAGACAGAGAGAGAGAGCGAGAGGGAGGGAGAGAGAGACAGAGAGAGAGAGACACATGGCCAGAAGGAGAGAGAGAGATGGGGGAGAGAGGGAGGGAGAGAAAGAGGCAGAGAGGGACAGAAGGAGAGACAGATAAACAGGGAGAGAAAGAGAGAGACAGACAGAGGGGAAAAGAGAGAGAGAGAGAGAGAGAGAGAGAGTTAGACAGAGAAGGACAGAAAGAGGAAGAGAGAGAGAAACAGAATGAGAGTGAGAGAGACAGAGGGAAGGAGAGAGACAGGCAGAGAAGGACAGACGGAGACAGAAAGAAAAAGAGAGGGAGTCAAGGGAAAGGGGTAAGAGACAGACAGAGAGAGAGAGAGAGAGAGAGAGAGAGATAGGGAGAGAGGGAGAGAGAGAGAGGGGCCAGCAGCAGCTGAGAGATTAGAGGATGTGAGAATGCAAATCCACGACTTCAAAGTGGCTTCACTGGGAATCGACATGCAAAGATATTTTAACATCCTGGGTAGTGTGTGTGTGTGTGTGTGTGTGTGTGTGTGTGTGAGAGAGAGAGAGAGAGAGAGAGAGGGAGAGAGATTTAAGTTGTAATAATAATAAAAGCATCATCATGCCTGTGTTTTGTGTTATGGTGATAGAATCTGGACTGATGTTATAGGATTTATGTAGGAATAATTACATTTAAACACAGTGAGCTCTAATCTCTAATTTCTCTGCCGAACTGCATTATGGGAAACAGGAGCACACTGGACTGGTGTATTGGTATAGTGTGAATATATGAGTGCAAAATCCTCACATGAATCCTGAAGGAATGTATTTTATTTATTTTAATTTGTAATTTATTTTTATTTGTATCATCAGCCGTTAAATGAACTTTAAAAAGTTTTGATACTCATAATAATCCCTTAGGGTTCGCTGCCTGTGTGTGTGTGTGTGTGTTCCTCACAGTGGTGATGTGGTGTATCGACTCGCTCACACACTCACCAGTGTTTTGTAGTCGATCTGTTGGCGGATGAGTTTATCCTCGCTGAGGGAGTAACGCGCTTCACCTGTGACGGCGTCGATCGGCCCTTTCTCCATCTGCTGCTTTATAGCACAGTGTAACATGAAGAGGGGCTCACTCACACACTCCTGCACACACACACACACACACACACAAAATACATCTATTTCATTATGAAGCCTATTATGTAAATATGTTGCAACATATTTATCTGTTAAAGCGATTAATTTATCCAGAACTTTCCATAAACACAAAACCCAAACCACATTCTCTGTTAAACCCTAAACCTTTCTGTGATTTTGATAAAGTTTCAGTTGATTCACGTTGACTTTATTTAAAATGTGTGTTTTAGATTCTGGAATGAGCAGCATCCTAAAATTAACACCTCGGAGTGACTGGCTTCATTTAGCGAACAGTCAATTAGAAGAGTAATAACTACATAATAACTATATAATTATAGTGATAGTAGTCCTCTGTTATCACTTCAGTAAAATAATAATAATAATAATAATAATAATGATAAGCCACTGGCTGTAGTAGTATAGTTTTGTTTTGGAGGCACACACACACACACACACACAGCTGAGAGTGTGTGTGATGACGCAGTAAGCGCGTACACACACGGGTTTTCGCCGCCAACATCCGCTTACCTTCAGGAACTTGTGAAGCAGGAAGGCAAACCAATTCGTCAGCATCTTCTCTGCTACTGACTCCGTCCTACACACACACACACACACACACACACACACACAGTGGAATTATAGAGAGGGGGCCCTTTATGAAATATTGAACTGCATTTGCTCAGAAAACAACAGAGAGAGCGAGAGAAAAGAGGAGAGCAAGAAATGAAAAATTTTTAATGTTTTATAAAATAGACATCTCTCTCTCTCTCTCTCTCACACACACACACACACACACATACATATCCATTAGGGCTTGGATAGCTCAGTGGTTAAGTTTCTACTTTAGAGACCAGAAGGTTGTAAGTTTGTGTGTGTGTGTGTGTGTGTGTGTGTGTGTGTGTGTGTGTTACCGGCGCAGCAGTAGTTTGGGGTGGTTCTTGCTCTCCATGCTCTTGGCGATGAGCTCAGAGAGCAGCTGTTTGAGGACATCAGTGATGAACTCCAGTCTGTTGTGCAGCGCAGTCATGATGAGCGACGCCACATAGCCACGATCACGCATCGAGAACGAGCGCTGCAGCTCCAGGGTGCGGATAAACGACAGCAGGAACGTCTTATTGTTCACCAGCTGACCCAGCTGCTTCAGAGCCTTCTCTACACGCTGCTGCCCACAGCCCGCCACCTCACACACACACACGCACACACAGACAACACACACATGAATAACTGTGGATACACGCAAACACGTGGCAAGGTGTATACACACTTCACACAGATCCAGTTTTAGATTGTGTGAATTAATTATTGCTTAATTTTTTGTCCACATTGAAATGAATGAATGAATTAATTTAATAACTCCATAGTTATTTTCTCTCTCTCTCTCTCGCACTCTCTCTCTCTTACACTCTCTCTCTCTCACACTCTCTCTCTCTCACACCTCCAGCTCTCGGAGCACTGGATGGTCGTCCATGCCCGGAAACAGGATCCTCATGACGTAGGTGCGGTAGTCCAGATGTGGGATTCCAGCCCGGTCCAGATCACTCGTCAGCTCGTTTATGTCTGTCTGGAGCTCCGCAAATGCTGAACACACACACACACACACACACACACACGCAAGTCAGAAACTATGCAAAATTGTGCACTGAGAACTTTCAATCGTACTTCACCACTGTTCGATTCAACACTTCTTTTCTCTGAGTACAAGTTTATGATTCTATTCTACTCCGATTCTAATGACAATATGATTCTTTGATTCTATGAATTGTTTCTATGTCAAATGATTCTTTGATTCTTTTCCATGACCACATGATTCTTTGATTCCATGATTCTATTTTATGATTATAATTGTTAACTTTGAGTTGATGATTTTTGTTCTACGACTTTAATATTGTAACTATAGCAAACTGTAATGTATTCTGAATCCATGATTCTATGATTATATTCTATATGATTCTACTGTATATTCTTATATACTCTATATGATTCTTTGATTCTTTTTATGACCACATGATTATTTTCTAAAGCTATGTGATTCGTTGATTCTATAAATCTTTTTTTGGCCAAATGATTCTTTGATTCCATGATTCTGTTTTATAACCACGTTATTATTTGATTCTTTTCTACAACCAAATGATTCTCTGATTCCATTAAGCTTTTTATGGCCAAGCGATTCTTTGGTTCTGTGATTTTATGATTCTTTTCCTTGACTCTATGATATTTATTGTCCTTCTTTATGACTGGTTCTGTCCTTCTATGATTCTTTTTTACGATTTTATGTAATATTGCGACTTTATAGCAAATGTTTTATGAGTCTATGATTTTACGAGTATATTTTACATACTTTATATGATTTTGTAATTGATAGTATTTTGTACCAGTGTAGAATCCTATTGCACTGATGTGCACTATTATGATCACATTACTGTATGTTATTATTCATTTCAGTGACTTTATGATTTTATGAATTTTATGAATCAATAAATGCATGAAGCCCTGATACTGTCCATAGCCTGGTGTGTGTGTGTGTGTGTGTGAAATGTCTCACCCTCTTTGCACTCCAGAGCCACTCTGGACTCCAGGTTGTCCATTTGCATGTGCAGCCGTTTGAGCGTGAGGTCGTTCTCGTGCGATTTGCGTCGGTAGGCAATCAGGACGAGGATGACGATGACGAAGAGCAGGCCTCCTCCCGCCGCAATGCTGAAGATGGCGGGTAACGTCAGGAGACTGTCCGATTGGATGTGGACTGAACCTGGAGACAGATGGAGACCACCCACCTGGATCTACACACACACACACACACACACACACACACACATACACACACGTAACTATATATACACACAGAATGCTATATACACGCTATAAATATATGCTTCATGACTTGACACTGAAGACGTTCCATGGAAGGTAAATACAGTGTGTATATATAGTGTATATATTCAAAGCTACGCATGGAGTCTGTTCCTATTTCAGCTAACTTTCGTCATCTTCTATTATTAGCAGGAGAGTCAACGCCACAGAGATGAGCAGTGTGATGCAGCAAAGCAGAAATGCCTGAGGAGCTGAAGCACAGTAAGCCCCATACAGGAAAAACACACAGGTGTGTGTGTCTGTGTGTGTGTGCGTGTGTCTGTGTGTGTGTGTGTTCAATACATAACACATATACATTCCTAACATGTATATGAGGATGTACTACATAACTGCATATAAATATAAATTATGGCAGTGATGTGAGGATACAATGAAGTAGAAATCTATACAAGAAATAAAAAGGGACAAGAGGAAGTCGAGTCTGTATCTTATTCAGGCACTGAGGTAGAGAAATACACAGACGGCGAGGTGATGAGGTAGGGAGGCATTGAAATAGACAGTGAGGTGATGAAGTAGCGAGGCAATGGAATATGCAGACGGTGATGTGACGATGTAGAGAGGCAGTGAAATACACAGACAGTGAGGTGATGAGGCAGAAGAAATACAAAGGTAGTGACGTACTGAGGTAGAGAGGCAGTGAAATAAGAAGACGGTGAGGTGATGCGGTCACGAGGCAGTGAGATACACAGAGTGTGAGGTGATGAGGCAGAGATATACACAAGTAGTGACATAATGAGGTAGCATGGCAATGAAATATGCAGGCGTTGAGGTAGCGAGGCAGTGAAATACACAGAGTGTGAGGTGATGAGGTAGCGAGGCAGTGAAATACACAGACAGTGAGGTAATGAGGTAGCGAGGCAGTGAAATACACAGACAGTGAGGTGATGAGGTAGCGAGGCAGTGAAATACACAGACAGTGAGGTGATGAGGTAGCGAGGCAGTGAAATACAGAGACAGTGAGGTGATGAGGTAGCGAGGCAGTGAAATACAGAGACTGACATAATGAGGTAGTGAGGCTGTGAAATGCACAGACAGTGAGGTAATGAGGTAGTGAGGTACCGTGACTCTGTGCTGGCCGGTGAGAGGAGGCGGCTCACACAGCAGCTGTGTGTCAGAGACGGTGATGAGGCAGGGAACGTCTCCAACCAGGACGGTGTAGTTCAGTTTGGAACCTCCAGATGCCGATGGAACCAGATTCCTGCCCTACACACACACACACACACACGGAGAACATACACATTGTGTGAGGTTTTAATTTTGTTTGCAGTGGAAATATAGACAGAGTACATAACTCTAAATATGTTAATTAGTTTAAATTATATAGAAATTATATTAATGACTTGCTAATTCTTTGGTTATTGTTATAATTGTGTAATGGTTTTGATTAAGGTAGGTTTTCTGGTTGTGTGTAAATGATCACTGATGAATTACAGAACCACAGAGTCTGATTTCAGCATCTGCCAGACACCTCGTGACTCACGCAGCAGTAATAAGCTGCGTTTTTGATGGTGTGATGCAATCGGCTCTCACTTTGAGGATGATGGGCGATCCCGGTTTCTGCTCCAGCACTCCGGACACACTCAGCTGTTCGAACGAGGGATTGGGGTAATAAACAAAACTGGTGCTGTTGTAGGTGAGCAGAGCATGAACGTTATTGAAGATGAAGCCAAACTCGTCGGCCTGCTTCACTGAGTCCTGCCCCGGGGCGAAATCGGCCATCAGAGGCGGAGCAGAGCAGCGGATTGAGGTGGAGTTCACCACTTTACACACCTGAGAGGGAGGAGAGAGAGAGAGAGAGAGAGAGAGAGAGAGAGAGAGAGGGGAGGGAGGTATTCAGAGAGTTCTTCTAGGTGATACTTTGGGAATGATTGCTTTTTTTGATTTAAATGAGAGAAAGAGAAACAACTCTGCTAGGTACCTTCACTTGAATTGAGAGATGAGATAAAAGAACTTTACGGAAAATCAATTCCTCATAAAAAGCTATTCCTGCTTTTATGTCTACGTTAGACACGCAGGGGATTATCTGGTTAATGGTTTATAGCACTGGTTGTTGTATGGTTTAAGTAACATTATTAAGTGTTTCTGTAACAGCACCGTTAAAGTGTTAGTACTCACGTTAACAGACTCGCGCCCGCCATATTTGACTCGAACCCGAGGCTCCTGCACCACATCTAGATTAGTGCCGGTCACCGTCAGTGTGGTGTGTCCACTGCCGGACAAAACACACAAACCACAACAACAACAACAACTTTTATTATTCATAATTATACTATTATTATTCACAGTAGAAGTAGGTAGTAGTAGTAGTAGTAGATATAGAGTTTGAATGGAATCAGGATCAGGCCTTTGACTGCAATATTGCTGCAATGGATCATTAATTTCCAAAACATTTTAAGGCAGGATCCTAAATAAATAAAGAACTTCATCAGCCAATCTGGCTTCATTATAGACCGGACATCTTTTGTAGTTTGTTACATGAATCAATATGATATAAAATATTACACGTACCATATATAATATAATATATACAATTGCGTTAAGTTACATCAGCTCTGATGTGTGTTACACTAGCTCAGGAGTTCCCAAACTTTTCGGCAGACGACCCCAAATGGACCCCAAGTCTTGACCACCCTGGAATTTTGTTAAATTCCAGATTTACAATTTAGGACTGGTGTAACATTTAAACATTGTTATTATATCAGTATGTCAGTAACATGCATATGTGTAATGTAAGAGACTAAAAAATGAAAATAATATTCAAATATTAGTGTGAACTAGCATGTCTTGATACAGCTTTTCAAAATGTCAGGAGGTGTGTGTGATCTCACGTCCAGCTTCAAACGATATGTAAGAAATAAAACACGACGGGCGTGTTCTTATAGGAAAATAATCCACGCCGGGGTGGTGTGATACGGCCCTACTCGACGGGTGATTTCGTGTGCGCATTGTTCACACACGCTACGTCTCTTATGTTCATCTGCAGGATTAAAAAGCCACGTTCACTATAGATGACACGTCAGAGCCAAAACATCCCTGTCCTTCAAACTGTCAAACGTTTATCGATTTCATGCATGGTGACGTTAAACACACAGACGAGCTCTGTGTCTCTCTTTAAATCTTTCCACCGTCGTTGTGATTGTCGTCATGAGCTGTGTCTTAAATCAAAAACTCTGACATTACATTCAAAATTATTTATTAATCTAGAAAATCTAGAAGACTGTTCCACAAAACAGAGCTTTCAGTAAGTTTGAAGGTAAAATGAGAGGTTTTTAAAATTCAAACACTAACTGTAAGAGGAAAACAGGTTAGTGTTAATGCACAAAGGTCTAGAATAGTACACAAGTGTGAGATTTGAGACACAACCCTAGTGTATTTAGCAGAGGTAGACGGACGGGAAAATTTGTCCATTTTGTCACTGTGTGTGTTGCTTGTCAGGATAGTGAAAAAAAATCATTTTGAAAGTAAGATATTTCCAATATTACTTTGTAAAATTAATGAATAAAACAAAAGAGGAGGTTGAAAGTTTCTCTCATGACCCTGTTTGTAAATCTAGCGAGAGCCTCTAGTTTGAGATCCCCGGCACTAACTTGAAAACCAGGGCCTAAATGTACACACACACAAACACCAGCCTGTAAACCAGACAAGAAAAAAAATCTAAGTAAGCCTGGTTTTGCCACACCGCAGTCCGTCAGTCTGACATTTGAGACGTTCACGTTACCATAGCAACCTCAGCGGAAATTGAGGGTGTAAGAGACGTGCAATATTTTCTCCACCGTACTCTGACAAATGTCTCAGTCAACTATCCAATCAAAACGCAGGAATCACTGCAGCTCTTCTCCTCCTCAGAGAGTGCTGATGGAGGGCGGGTCTATGGTGTAGGGCTTTTAGGTGCAAACCAACAGAGAAATTGTGCAGAAATTGCTTTAATGTTTGGAGAAAGATTTAAATGCAGGTGAAATTGAGGAGGAGGAAGATGAGGAAGATGAGGTGGAGGAGGTTGAAGGGTGGAGGGTGGAGGGTGTGTCTTTACTACAGAATCTCCACAGAGGGAACACTGCTGTGTATGAATTAATGATAAGTTTCAGCACACGAGTGCTTTTTGATTATTAAAGTGAATTTGGGAAGCAGCCGACTGTCTGAACGGGATCGACCCTGAACTTCACCTCAGCCTGAGAGAGAGAGAGAGAGAGAGAGAGAGAGACAGAAAGAGAGACAGACAGAGAGACAGACAGAGAGAGAGAGACACACAGAGACAGATAGACAGAGACTTTTGAATTTTACAGTGCCTTTAATGCCTCACCTTATATCAGTGAGACAGAGACAGGGAGAGAGACAAATGAGGAGAGACAGAGAGAGAGAGACATAGACAAAGAGCGAGGGAGAGAGGGGGAGAGAGAGAGAGACATAGACAAAGAGCGAGAGAGAGAGGCAGAGAGAGAGAGAGAGAGAGAGAGAGAGAGAGAGAGAGGTGTCTGTAGTCTGAAATTGATCAGACCTCTCACACTTCAAAAGCTACCTGAACTGAAGTGGCACTGCAGCCTGTGCTTTGATCACTCCATCTCTCTCTCTCTCACTCTCTTTCTCTCTCTCTTTGTCTATGTCTCTCTCTCTCTCTCACTCTCTCTCTCTCTCTCTGTCTCCTCATCTGTCTCTCTCCCTGTCTGCCTCTCTCTCTCTACCACTGATATAACATGAGGCTTTAAAGGCATTGTAAAAATCAAAAATCTCTCTTTCTGTGTCTTTCTCTCTCTCTGTCTGCCTGTCTGTCTATCTCTCTCTCTATCTCTCTCTCTCTGTCTCTCTATCTGTCACGCTGAGGTGAAGTTCAGGTCGGTCCTGTCTTTCTCTTTCTCACCTCGTCTTTCTGTCTCACCATCCGTCCAAACACACTGGGGTCAAAAGTTTACAGAAGATGAGGATTTATTTTTATTTATTTTTTTCTGTTCTTTTACTCAGAATCATCTTTTGGAGGCATGAATAGATTCAGAGTTCCAGTTCCATGTCCCGGAGGTTCTCCTTCACTCACACACGCAGCATTTAAGCAGAAATTATTTATTAGCGAGCTCTGTGCAGAACGCCGTGGCTTAAATCCAACACAAAACGGAGCCTCTTCAGAAATGCATCTCGACTCATTCGCGCTGTCTTCACTATAAAGAAACTGTTTCTTTCCATCAAGTTAATTAGTGTTTAAAATGATCATTTAAAAATATTAGAAATAATATAATTGCAGTCGTTGCTGGTGGAATTAAGATTAACTTGTCTTGTGTGTGTGTGTGTGTGTGTACCTGATGATGCTCCACTCAGGTTCTACACTCTGTACCGTTGGATCCTCAATGTACTCGAAGCTCAGTTTGGTGTTGAGCTCGGCCCGATCCACTCCGACCCGAACCAGCACCGAACCCTCGCCGTAGAGAGAGGGCGCTGAGACACACACGATCTCTGTGGCGCTCCGACTGTGTGCGAATACACACACACACACACACACACACACACACACACACACAGACAGACAGAGGTGAGCATGCTATATTTCCATTTCAGCTTCATGAAATTTGCTGCTTCGAGGAAATGAAAGCACGTGTTTTTGACGTGTTTAAGCGCTGAACATTTCTCACAGGTTTTCAGTGTGAGAAGGAATTTTAAGTTAAGTTTGAAGTTTTCAGTGCTTTTAAGACTGCATTTCTGAGTGGTTTTATAAAGTCGATTTCTTTAGTCAGTTCTTTTTAGGCCACTTTCACACTTGGTGGTGTTTTTTTTCCCTCAGCCACCAGCACATGGTTAACATTTAATTTTTTTTCTTGGTTCCAGCGGAGCTTCCAGAATTGAAAAAAGTTCAACTTATCAGAAAAGTGCAGAGAGCTCCCGAGTGGCATAACAGAAAAGCATTCGCTCTATCGTCCGGAGACGAATGAGGGGCATGCACACTCTCTCTCTCTCTCGTTCTCTCTCTCTCTCTCTCTGTCCCTGTCAATCACAGCCACACTAGCCAATCGTGGGCGTCTGTAAGCTCATGTATGCAGAAGAGATAGTGAAATGTGGAGAAAGGCACATAGCGCTTTGCTCTTAGTGTGTAACGCTGCCCTGTGACGCAGCGTTGGCTGGCTTCACGGGAGAGCTGGCTGGTGGGTGGGAAGTTATGGAGAAAATGGGGTAAAAAAAAAAAAAAGAAAAGCATGAGAGTAATTATTTTTTACTTCAGGTGGCAGGCAAGAAAAACCAACATGGAGGACAGAGTGCTGGTGAAAAAATGAGTCTTGTTAGTGAGCAACGTAACTAAAATGTGTTTAATGTGTTCGAGTTCCCAAAAGCATCACAAAGTTAAAATCTTAACTGGGAGGGAGAGTGTTCAGTGTCATGGACACTCCACCATTTAACGATTGTCATGTCAACGCCAGCGTTAAACTACAACTCCCAGAATACAACGCGACCTACAAACATGACTTCGATTCACAGCCATTACGGACACGTTGACAGTCACCCGAATACTGATAGCACACACCTGGAATCAGTCACCTGCACACCCGTATAAACTCACTACACCTTCACTTTAGGAGGTATACACTCTGTTTTATTATACCAGTCCATACCAAGCCTTTGTTTGTTGATTGTCTTTCTGGGTTTTTTGATCTCGTTTCTGGTTTTCTCGACTTGCTCTTGCTTCCCCTAGTCCATGCTGATTGTTGATCGCCTGACCCTCACCTGCAGCATGACTTTGATTTTGGATTACGTATTTCAATTCAATTCAATTCAGTTTTATTTGTATAGTGCTTTTAACAATGGACATTGTCACAAAGCAGCTTTACAGAAATAAATACATTCAAATTAAATTAAACTAAAATAATTTGTAAATGTGTGAATTTATCCCTAATGAGCGAGCCAGAGCAGAGTAATGAAAACTCCCTGAGACGATATGAGGAAGAAAACTTGAGAGGAACCAGACTCCAAAGGGAACCATCCTCATCTGGGTGACACCTGAGAGTGCGATTATAAATCATTTCTCTTCTATAACTGTGTACTACATGGACAAATAGTGTTTCACATGAAGTCAAACTATGAAGTTTGTTGAACTTATCCACTGTCCACTGATGGAGACCCGAGTGCAAAACTGCTCACGGCAGCCGCAGCCCCAAAGCCACCACAGCAATCACAATCGTATTTGTCTTGATTGCTACAGTCAGTAAAGCTCTGTACACCTGCACCTGCGTCCGTACCTGCCTCCCTGACAGCGATGATCTTTGCGCTGTGACACTTTTGGGAAACACGACCCTTTTTAGTTACATTGCTCACTAACAAGACTAATTAGTTAGCCGATACTAGTTAGAACTGGTCAGAGTGTTGTTATGGTTACAGTGTGTGCATCAAGTGTGCAGTTTTTATTTTCATATCAGGACAAAACTCACTCTGACCTGCAGTTTGTCTGTAAAAAAAAAAAAAAAAAAAAAGATGTCAGTTCATTACTTCTGTGTTGTTTAATTATCTTTAATGAAATTTTGAGACAAATTTTTTGGTCATCTCTGGATGGCCTTCTCTCTCTCTCTCTCTCTCTCTCTCTCTCTAACACACTCTTTCTTTTCTTTTTCTCTTTCCGATCTCAGCACTGGCTATATTTCTGGTTTTATGTCACACTAAAACCACGAGGAGGCCACAGAGTTTCAGGAACGTGGTGACGATGATGAAGCGAATCCTCACAGGCTCAGGTATTCACTGCGCTACACCTGTTCACACTCACCTGAAAAACTCACAGGTGTTGTTTCCGAAGCGAATGTTCACGCTGCTGCCCGCGCTCAGATCCTGACCCAGGATGGTCACCCTGGTTCCTCCGGAAACGGGCCCTCGGTTCGGGGTCAGCGCCGACACACCCGGGCTCTGCGTCACAAAATATCACACACATGGAGTGTGTAAACATCACTATACACTGTTGTGTGAGTATAAACACTCGTACACTGTGTGTAAAGAACTGGTTATATAGACAATAAAGAATACAAAGTGTGTGTGTGTGTAACAGAGAGAGAGAGAGAGAGAGAGAGAGAGAGAGAGAGAAAGTGACGTACCACAAATGTGTAGAGCTGAGAGGAGTGTGTACTTAGTTCTGGCCTGCATTCTCCCACACACAGCTGCACCGGACCAGGAGAACTGCCCGGTGGTGCCGAATCCATCTCACAAACCAGCCTGCAACACACACACACACATACACACACACTCTTCTGAACAGCCAAACAAACATGCATCATCCAGCATGTGCACTCTTCCATGCTCATAAACACAACCATTTCTCTCAACTTCCCCATGGCTTTCTCTTATTACCTCCATTACTCACACACTCACACACACACACACACACACACACAAAGAAACACTACCTCCCTTACACACCGTCTCAATCTCCATGGCAACAGCAAGGAAGATCTCAGTGATCAGGAGACCCGTGGGTCAATAACGGGGAATGATGCATACGCACACACACACACACACACACACACACACACACACACATACACACTGTGTGTCTGATCAACTGCATTAGAGTGTATTACATTCTCACTGATTACACTATCGATTGGGAAATTATCATGGCTCAAAGCAATTTAAACACACACACTCACACACACACAACACAAATAGAATCTACATGAACAGCATTTCCACCGAGCAGTAACTGTGTGATGTGACTACAATAAATAAACAGCTGCGAGTTAAAGTTAAAGAACTTAAAATTAAACTTCACAATCAGTTGTATTTGTGCTTCTTCTGTGACCAAAACCTCTGATGGTAATGTTAAAATTGTTGCTTGGTGCAGCTGGTTAAATGTTTAGTGTTTTGTAAATTTAAATTAATTGGGTTAAATGTACAGATCTGAAGGTGATCCACTGCTAGGAGCTAACTTTAGCTAGTAAATGTGACAAGCCTTAAACCTTCTCATTCATATTATCAATTGTTTATTATTATTTAATTCACTTTGCACTGTCTGTCTTTTTCAGACCTGTAGATCGGTGCTTTGGTCCGAAACGGTGATTTAAATCATTACAATGTTAGATTTTCTCTTCGGCTCGGTTCGCTTTCACAAGGCAACATTTCAAAGCTTATTAAAATGCGTTTATGGAAATCACATGTGAGTAAACTGTCCTCTGATTGGTCAGAGTGTGTCTGTTTATGTTCCAGGGTTCCGCTCATAGCGATCATCCATCACGACGGACAGACAGCAGCTCCGTGAGCTTATTGTAGGCTGTAGTTATAATTTATCAGTTTGTTCGGGAATCGATGTTTCACGGAGCGATTAAAGCTCATCTCCTTGAGACGCCTCGTAAACCTCTGTGTTTTATGCGTTTTTGAAATTTGTTCAGAAATATGTTCATCAGACCAAATGTCAGTGAGGCCTTTTCCCTCGTCTTTGGTCCAAGTTAAACCGCGATTCATGGTGCGAGCCGTTAACAAAACAAACACGCTTTTTATGTAACGCAGTTCCCATCATGCATTGCTATACAGGATGGATCGTTGGTCCGCTGGGTCCGATTGCTTTCTCACCACAAGCGAACCGCTCCAGAGTTCATGTGTGATCAGGCTGAGATCACCTCCTTCTGGTGTTCTCGGACCGAATGTTTTGGTGCGGATCCGAGCGCGATTGCAGTGTTCATGTCTAAACGAACCGAACCACGGGAGAGAACGCACCAGGTTCCGAAACAAACGCTCC
>CM040473.1:790925-811989 GCA_022758105.1 Pangasianodon gigas | reverse complement strand
TCGTTGGTCCGCTGGGTCCGATTGCTTTCTCACCACAAGCGAACCGCTCCAGAGTTCATGTGTGATCAGGCTGAGATCACCTCCTTCTGGTGTTCTCGGACCGAATGTTTTGGTGCGGATCCGAGCGCGATTGCAGTGTTCATGTCTAAACGAACCGAACCACGGGAGAGAACGCACCAGGTTCCGAAACAAACGCTCCAAACACACCAGGTGTGAAAACACCCTTAGTCTTTGAGTGAATGAATGAATGAAAGAATCAGGAAAACTTGGACTCAATGATCAGATTGATTCCCATCAACGGGAACTGGGGTCGACTCATATTTCTGAAATTGAATAGTTTATATAGCAGATATATATATATACATCATCATCATCATCATCATCATGAAATTTTTCCAACAGCAAAGAGCTCCCGGAGGAAGCAGACACACTGTAGTATTTACAGCTTCATAACCGCTGCAAAGACAACTTTAAAATGATTTATATGTCTCCTGACAAACAGAGAGGAGGAGGAACGAGGACAGGTTGTGAAATCACCTCCGGCTGAATTCCCTCACTCCACACTGGCCAAAAATAAACCACAAATTTCCCCGAGATACAACTGGAACATTAAAGGTACAACAGCGGTCAGGTAAAGGTTATAAAGGTACTACACTTATCTTCCCATGTAGATCAGGAGTAGCATTGAGAGTCGTACCCTGCTGACACATAGGTGCCTTTTTCCCCCAGACTGTGTACTTTGTTAATTAGCTAATTAGCATATTGCACAGGAAAACCGAGATCAAACCACGACGCAGAACGTGATGAACACCGGATCAGTCATTACCCAGATATTTACATCCAAATATGTGTTAATGGAAAGTGTAAATGAGGCCTTAATGAGCACCAAATTAAAGATGTTTTTAAAAAACACACACCACTAATCAGAATAATAATCACATTCATATTCATATTCATATTCATATCACGTCTTTCATTTCCATTAAAATCTCGGGCTGCTTTTCAAAAAAGAACACATTACAGCCAACTCTGAGAAAAAACCAAGACGTGAACTTTCGCATGACTGATGGAGGCATAAAAGAAAGATTCAAGTTTGTATAAAATGAATAATATTTTTATAGAAAGAGGAACGAGGCGTCTCTCCGGTTCCACTGAGTGCGACTTGAAGCGAAGCTGCTGATTGTAACATCCATTAGGACATCATCAGCTCTGGGTGTAAATTTAAATTCTCCAACATTCCATCAGTGTGTTACAAGAGAAAGTTTCACTCCTTAATCTGAAACTGTTTAAATCATGGAGGTCAAACTCACACTCTGTCGGGTCGCGTCAGCACGGGTGTGAGTCCTTAAAAAGCTGTGATCTAAAGTTATTCTTTTTTTTTTTTTTTTTAACACATGATCAATTCTTTGATTAACACCAACAATCGGCTCTGAAAGTAGAATAGGATGTTTTCGGATAAAGAAGAGCTAACAGAAACTGTTCAACTGTACACACTTACACACTATTAGGCCTAAGTGATATATATATATATATATATATATATATATATACTCTTTAAGAGATTTAACCAGAACTCACACAGGATTATTGCTGCAGTCCATTGTACTTGGAACTTGGAAATTTCCAAGTTGATTTTCCTGCGTTCTGATCTAAACAGATGCCCAAAGCAAGGTCATATTTGTATGGCTAGTCTCTGAATATGCTAAACATATAAAGAAGAATTACATTAATGATTTTTGTGTGGTCAGTTATTAGAAATGACATGAGGTTGGTCAACTACTTTTGTTCATCTTTGTTTATAAAAAACTATCTGTCACAACGGTCTAATCACGTTAATAAAATCGGGCTGAAATCAGCGGAATTACGTTACAAAAACCCAAAACCTACCTTAAGTAAAATCAGGTTTTACCAAGTAGTCAATGATGCGAAGGGAACTCTGTTTACGGTGACTATGCGCCGCCGCCATATTGTTTTGATGTCAGTTATGTTTATGTCCGAGAACTCGGGTAAGGTGGATGTTGCCCGAGTTCCCGAATTGGAATTCCGAGTTGAATGACTGCTGCATTGCGGTTTTCTGTGTTAGAGATCAGGTTTCTCCAAGTTCCATGTACAGTGGATTGCAGCATAACACAAAGACATGCATGTTCTCGACAAAAATATGCTGCAATCCGTTGTATTCGGAAAAACCCGACCTCCGACATGGAAAAGTGCAATGGTCATTCAGAATTTCAAATCAGGAACTCCAATTCATTTCATTTTTATTTCTATATAGCGCTTTTAACAAAGGACATTGTCACAAAGGAGCTTTACATCTGACATCCCAACACAGTCACAGTAAACAGATCATTTGATCATTTGCATCATTTTCTACAAGTAAAACTTGATTTTACTTAATATGAAGCTTGTTTTCCCCCCTGATTCTCCCTAATATAGTCTTGGCCAATTCCCACCCTCCAGTTAAGCTCGCCCCTATCACGCAAGAATTACTAATCAGGGAGGGTGAAGCCTATCACATGCTTCCTCCGTGTAACGTGACGCCAGTCGACCGCATCTCTTCGAACTTCTGCTCATGCATCATTAGGGGAGAAGAGTAACACACTCGAAGGAAAGCGCTATCTACCCACTTTTGCATGCATGAGCTCACAGATGCCCATGATTGGTTAATGTCGCTGCGGTTGACAGATGAGAGAGTGTATGCCCCTCCCTCCCTGAGACTGAGTCTCTTCTGGACTCCTGGCCACAGATTGCTGTGGCATCATTGGGATTTGAACTCGCATTCTCAGGACATTAGGGTGTACGCTTTTCTGTTGCGCTGCTCGGAAGCCCCCAAAAATGTGTTATAACTGCTTCGTAAGTTTATACAGAGAGATCTTAAAAGATGAAAAAGAGAGTTACACTATACACATTTGTCTTCAGATGAAATTCTCTACAAAACTACATGATAATGGAGTCTGAAATGATAAACACTTCAGGCTGAAAAGAGGGGAAGAAAAGGAAAGTCAAGCGTAAGGAGAAATTGCACAGGTGTGTGTGTGTGTGTGAGAGAGAGAGAGAGAGAGAGAGAGAGAGAGAGAGAGAGTGTGTGTAATCAGTGAATCAGGACTTGAGGCCGTCACTCAGTGTGTGTGTATAAATAAGCAAATGTGAATCGGTTTGATTGAGCTGTCGGGCTGCATGTGTTTCTCTCCACACACTGATTACACTCGCTACAGTGTGCGTGTGTGTGCGTGTGTGTGTGTGTGTGTATTTGTGACATTCTCCCCTTCACTCATTCTAACACTCTGACACGCCCTAACACACCACAAAAAATGCCCAATTTCCTGCTTCCATTATAAATGAGTCCTGCTGTGGCCCAATCGAATTACAGCATGCACATACACACACACACACACACACATTATAACAAAAACACATGCATATATACACACAGAGGTAACAAATGACTCCCATGTTGGTCACAGCAGCATGCAGAGAATTCCAATTACAGAGATTTCACAGCCCCAAGCCCTCTGTCTCACTCTCTGTCTCACTCTCTGTCTCATTTACATTTACATTTATGGCATTTGACAGACCCCTTATCCAGGGTGACTTACAGAAGTGTTTTGAAGTCTCTATCAATAAATATTTCCTGATACTGGTTCACTAGGTCACGGACTAAGAGTACTATCAGTCTAAAGAACCCTGTTGCAGAGGTGATATAGTAAGAAAAGCACACAGACAACACAATTTTTTTAAAGTGCTGATTTAAGTACTTTAGGAAGAGGTAAGTCTTTAGACGTCGTTTGAAGACTGCCAGTGACTCAGCTGTTCAGACATCTAGTGGAAGTTCATTCCACCACCTACTGTAGGTGCCAGAACAGAGAAGAGTCTTGACGCAGGTCTTCCTCGTACCCTGAGAGAGGGTGGGGCCAGTCGAGCAGTGCTAGAGGATCGGAAGGAACGTGGTGCAGTGCGAGGTGTGATAAGTGTTTTGAGATAAGTGGGTGTGGGTCCATTTAGGCTTTGTAGGGAAGTGTTTTAAATCTGATGAAGCAGCTACAGGAAGCCAGTGGAGGGAGCGTAGCAATGGGGTGGTGTGGGAGAGATTAGGAAGGTTGAAAACAAGTCGTGCAGCTGCATTCTGGATCAGTTGCAGAGGACGAATGGCGCTCAGAGGCAGACCTGCCAGGATCGAGTCGCAGTAGTCCAGTCTCGAAATGACAAGCGACTGAAAAAGCACCTGAGTGGCCTGTGTGGAAAGAAATGGACGAATCCTTCTGATGTTATAAAGAATAAATCAGCATGAGAGTGTCAGATTAGCAATGTGAGAGGAAAAGGACAGTTGATTGTCCAGGGTTACCCCAAAGTTGCGTGCAGTGACCGAAGGTGAGATCTGAGAGTTGTCCAGGGAGATCACAAGATCCTGACCTGCGGATGAATCACCTGGGATGAACAGCAGTTCAGTTTTGCTGGGATTAAGTTTCAGCTGATGAGCTGTCATCCATGATGAGATGTCTAACAGACATGCTGAGATCTGAGCAGAAACATGAGTCTCTGAGGGAGGGAAGGAGAGGATAAGCTGAGTGTCATCTGCATAGCAGTGGTATGAAAACCCATGTGAGGATATGACCTCAACAAGGGGTCGAGTATAGAGGGAGAACAGAAAAGGACCAAGTACTGAGTCTTGTGGGACACCAGTGGAGAGCCTGCATGGAGAAGATATGGATCCCCTCCACGTCACGTGATATGACCGACCCTCCAGGTAGGAAGCAAACCACTGCTATGCTGTGCCACGAATTCAAAGACTCATGAGGATGGACAAGAGAGTCTTGTGGTTCACTGTGTCAGACGCTGCTGAAAGGTCGAGGAGGATTAGGACTGATGACATTTGGCAGATCTAGAAACATGAAGCTTCTCAGTGACAGCCACAGGGGCAGTTTCTGAGGAATGTCCCGCTTTGAAGCCAGCATGGTTAAGATCTCCTCCTCTGTCTCACTTTCTGTCTCTACCCCATTTCTCTTTCAAATCTCTGTTTTGTTCTCCCTTCATCACACCGGATTTTACACCACAGACAGGAGGAGACACGTCTGTGAGACACATAACACTTCCAAAGATTTAATTTCATTTGCCTATTCAACCTGCGCGTAAAACATGGTGTGTGTGTGTGTATGTGTGTGTCTATGTGTGTGTATGTGTGTGTGATTCTCTCACTGTTCTGCAGTGATGTAACCCTCAGATCGGGTGTGACACGGGACCCCAGCCACCTCCACCCGCCCCTGCAGCTCTGACAGAGACATGCCCAGGTTCACTCCCCGGATCGTCACCATGGTCCCACCGTGCGGAGGACCGGACAGAGGAGACACCTACAGAGAGACAGAGAGATTGAAACCGTCATGAAAAGTAGGAAAAGAATGTCTAAGTGTGTTGTCTGAAAAATAGGTTCTTTGTGGGTTCTTTGGATAGTTAAGGGTTCCACTTTGAACCTTCTTTGAAAGGGAAACACTCCGGAAGGAATCATA
Source organism: Pangasianodon gigas (assembly GCA_022758105.1). Lineage (NCBI taxonomy): Eukaryota > Metazoa > Chordata > Actinopteri > Siluriformes > Pangasiidae > Pangasianodon > Pangasianodon gigas. The sequence goes on along the minus strand of CM040473.1, from coordinate 806,491 downwards.
TTTTGAACGTTTGAATAAATCTGTTTTTTTGTTTATGTTTTATGTTTTTTATGTTTTATGTTGGGACTGGAACAGAGGAGTTTAACTAGAGAAGAAGAAGTTGATTTGATGCTGTCTGTTTTTGCACAGAAACACCCAAGTTTACTTCAAAAGACTCACACTGCTTTGATGTGTGAGCAGCTCTTCAGGTTTGGCTCGCCGTCTCCCTCTCAGATGGAGCCGGAAACTCTGCCAAATTCAAGCGGCCCAGAACATGGCCCGAACAAGCACAAACTAAACTCAGCACATACTTTTCATCATTTACTGTTTCTTTTATTCTTTTTTTTTACTTCTCTTTTGCTCTCATGCTGCACCAATCTTTTTTGTCTTCATCCTCATACTGACTCCAAACTCAAACTGAGCTCAAACTCCAAACTCAAACTAACTCCTAACTCAAACTGAGCTCAAACTCAAGCTGACTCCTAACTTAGACCCCAAACTCAAACTGAGCTCAAACTCCAAACTCAAACTCCAAACTCAAACTGGCTCCAACCTCAAACTCTAAATTCAAACTAACTCCTAACTCGAACTGAGCTCAAACTCAAGCTGACTCCTAACTTAGACCCCAAACTCAAACTGACTCTAAACTCAAACTCCAACCTCAAACTCCAAACCCAAACTCAAACTGACTCTAAACTCAAACTCCAACCTCAAACTCCAAACCCAAACTCAAACTGACTCTAAACTCAAACTCCAACCTCAAACTCCAAACCCAAACTCAAACTGACTCTAAACTCAAACTCCAAACTCAAACTCCAAACCCAAACTCAGCCCAAAGTCAAATTCCAAACTCAAACTCCAAACTCAAACTAACTCCTAACTTATACCCCAAACTCAAACTGAGCTCAAACTCCAAACTCAAACTCCAAACTCAAACTGGCTCCTAACTCAAACTGAGCTCAAACTCCAAACTCAAACTCCAAACTCAAACTGGCTCCTAACTCAAACTGAGCTCAAACTCAAGCTGACTCCTAACTTACACCCCAAACTCAAACTGACTCTAAACTCAAACTCCAAACTCAAACTCCAAACCCAAACTCAAACTGATCCCAAACTCAGTTTTAGTATGGTCTAAACTTAACACAGTAGCAGCCAACCAAATTCAACCAAACCACAACCCAAATATAACCCAAACTCAACCTAAGTCCAATTCAGATATAATCCACATGCAGTCTAAACACACCTCAAACCCAAAAATGACCCAAAATAAAAATGCCTTCAAACCTACACTTAACCTGAACACATTTAAACCTGTGTGTTACAGACATACAGAATAGAGGAATCTGTTTCCCTCCCTTTTTCTCGACTCTTACACACTGCTAGCATTAGCACTCACACGTTAGCACCTACACGTCTCATATGGCTCTATGTAGATGTCACTCTTTATGATGAACACTCACTGTACTTTGTGCTTGATTTAATTACAGCACAGGTGCAGAGGAAAAGAGGCTTATGGGAAACAATTACGGGGATGTGGTAGGGAAGGGAATGTTGTGTAAAAACACACACACACACACAGGGCATTAAACAGACTTTTGTTGAAGAATGCAGGTTATGTAAAGGCATTTAGGAGGAAGTGGAGATTAGCTGTAAAAACAGGACTGTGGGAGAGACTGTAATGGGAGAATAATAGAAAAATGTTTTATGGGAACATGAGTAATTAAAAAATAATAAACCAACAAACCTGCAAACTTTAATCACACCGCAGATTGTAATTGCTGCAGTTTGTCATAGTGACAATGTCTGTGCTCAGCATTTTTTTGTCTATCATATCCTAACGACTTATTCCTATTTGCATAAACACTGCAACTCACATAACTGCAGGCCAGTGTGTGCTGGTTAAACGTTTATCGATAACGTAGATAACTTTTTACAAACAAATTTACTGAGATAATGTCCTGTAAAAAAAAAAGCTACCATATGTAAATGCAGCAATGAGATCATAGTGTTGTGAAAATTAAATCCACGTGACGCCAGCCAACTGCATCTTTCTGAACTGCTGCTCATGCTGTGTTACTCGGAAGAAAGTGCATTCTGCCCTCTTCCACATACATGAGCTCACAGACACCCATGATTGGCTAGCTTCTCTGTGATTGACAGCAGAGAGAGAGTATGCCCCTCCCATCCAGAGAGCACGGCTCCCGAACATGGACGGCTGTAACAGTGTTGGGATTCGAACTCACGATCTCCGGACACTTTGCTTTTGCGCCACTCAGGAGCCCTACATCCTTATGTATACATTTAACACGACATTTTATACTCCCAATCTACACACTTGCAACTTCCGTGCTACATTTATGAATCGTGGTTACTCTGCCAAAGCGAACAGTCACAACTCCAGATGTTTTAACAGAAACGTCTCCGTAGTGAAATATTTTGAGAGGCGGGGCTAAGTGGGCCGGTCCAGAAGGCGGGGCTTAAACAAACCATCAAAGCTGTTCTGTAAACTATAAATAAATATTGAGACGTAAAGTACAAAGATATAGATTTACAAAATCACTTTGCCAGTTATAAAATTACAATTTTGACATTTCATTCACATTAGATTAATACAAATAATAACGAATAAAACAACATGCAATGTTAAGTTTATAAAGTTAATCCCACCATAAACAGTGAAGAGTATTTTTTATAGTTATTACAAAAATAAAAGGAAGACATTCCACATACACCTGATTTAGTAGAGATCTCGATCTTTGATACTTAAACAGATTATTTTGCTTAATAACAAAATTTAACTGAGTTTACTTATCACAGAATAAATCACCTGTATTTCTCCACTAATGACTCCTGGTGCTGCTCTACCACGAGTTTGTTTTATCGGCTCATTAGCTAATGATTAAACCCCTCGTGAGCTGAGTCTGTGTTCGAGCAACAAAACATCAGGAGAACGAAAGTTAACTGGGTGTTAAACTCCGATGCCGTAGCTGAAGCTTGGTGATTTCGCAGGTTGCTGCACTTATTGTTAATCCAAGGTTCAGAAATTTAATTTGAATTGTGTGAACTGAGAACAGCAAGTAAAGTTAATAATAAATAAGAATTCATTCCACTGACTGAACATCATTACATAAAATTTTCTGCTGCAGAAATTCTTTTTTTTTTTTTTTTCATTCTTGCTTTTAGTGTTTTTGGTGATTCATTTCAGTGCAAATTTTGTACGATTAAGGAGCAACATGAGTAAAGTAAGGCACTTCTCATTTAGTCCAATAACCAAAGGATGGAAAAAATAAATAAATTTGCTTTAAAGTTAACTTTAATGCTGTGCATCTGTGAATAAAAAAACACAACTTTTCCCTGTGCTATTTTCATAATGTCACTCAGAAATACTAGTTAAGAAATGTTATAACGATGTCACCGCCCATAATCATGCGATTTCCCCGGGTGAGTTATGTGCGCTGCTTTACAGCAGTTTTACAGCGCTATAACTCACTGTAACTGCAGTTATAAAGGTGTAGATTTGGTGCGGTGAGTCAGTAATTAAATATTAATGAATAATAGTTTATCGTGTTTCCTCTGCACTGAGCTCGGCTCAGTAATGAATTGTTAATGAAGTGTGTATGAATGTTAATTAGGTGTAATTAGAGCGGTGCACTGACCTCAGTGATGCGGGGGTGTGTACACTTGTGGTGTTGGTTCGGTCCGAGCCAGTGTGTGATGTGTGACGCTCCAGGTGAAGTGCAGTGTTTACGCAGCGTACAGCGACTCTCGCTCACACACCAACCACAAGAGAACCTGCGCTCGGCCTTCAGACACACACCGCAGCTCTCCCTCTGAGCGCCGCACTTATACAGGTGCACTGTGGGATACCGACACACACACACACACACACACACACACACACACACACACACACACACACAGACTTATTTAACTGCCATGTTAAAGTGTTTGGGAAACTGTCTGTCTGTCTATATATTTCTCTCTCTCTGTGTGTGTATGTGTGTGTGTGTGTGTGTGTGTGTGTGAGAGAGAGAGAGTTTCATTACCTTTAATTCTCTCAGGGTTGTCGATGATGAAGTTGTTGTTCCACACGATGGACAGATCGACTGCCAGCTCACTGACCTTCATCCCCTCATACACGTACTGCAGAGAGAGAGAGCGAGACAGAGAGAGACAGAGAGAGAGAGAGAGATGAAGAGAGACAGACAGAGAGAGAGAGAAAGTTAATAAAATTGCCATTTTTATCTTTAGGGGAATGGCGCATACACTGAATACAGTTCTCTAAGGCTGTCTCTCTCTTTGTGTGTGTGTGTGTGTGTGTGTATAAGTGTGTGTGTGTGTTCTCTGACCGAGCGGTTCTGACACTGTACACTGGTGCTGTTGAAGCGCAGCGCCGTCACTCTGTGTGTCACTCCCTGGATGTGGAACACACACTCGTAGCCTCTCTGACCCGACTGAGGCTGTGGAAGGTTCCGGGCCTTCAGCGTGATCGGCTTCACGTCTCCCGCCGCGATCACCAGCTCCCCCGAGCGCACCAGCTGAGGACACAACTGCAGCACAGAGGTCAAAGGTCAGAGTTCAGCAATGTCAGGGTCAGGTATATCCTGAAGAATTTATCAAGACATTTTCCCAAAAGCTACAACACACACTGTACAGTCCCCTTTAATAAGAGCTCTTATTATGTTACTCTGTGTGTGTGTGTGCGTGTGTGTGTGTGCGTGTGTGTGTGTGTGTGTGTGTGTGTGTGTGCGGGTGTGTGCGTACCTCTGATGCATTGACGTGTCCCTCGAGGAAGGAGCAGCTGTTCGGGTCATGTGTGCAGGTGTTTCTGTATTTACACCAGTGACACTGGAATGCACTACTCACACATGACAAACACCTACACACACACACACACACACACACACACACACACATACACACACACATTTCTGTAGTTAATTACAGTAATGTGATGAAAGTGTGATAGCTCTACAGCAAAAACAGAATGACAGCAGGGAAGGGAAACTGTTTATAGTGAATTATTAAGTGCATTACAACACACACACACACAGACAGACACACACACACACGCACACACACATTCATTTATCACTGTGTCCCAGGGAACAGCGTGTAGAACATACGGAGCATGAAGAGAAGAACAATGACATTAGAGCAGAAACACTCACATGGTGTGTGTGCTGCAGTTGTAGAACTTCACTTCTGTGCTCACCACCATGTGACCCGTCTCCTTAGAAACGACCTTTAACTCCACACCTGACCAGTCTGAGATAGAGAGAGAGTGAGAGAGAGAGAGAGAGAGCAGGAGACAGAGGCAGCGAGTGAGAGAAAGAAAGAGAAAGACAGACAGTGAGAGAAAGAGAACGAGGCGGAGAGAGAGACAGACAGAAAGAATGAGAGACAGAGACAGGGATAGAGAGAAAGAAAGAGAAAGAGAGACAGAGAGACAGATAGAGAGAGAGAGTGAGAGAGAGAGAGGAAGAGACAGAGAGAGAGAGAAACACAGATAAATAGTAGGTGACATGGACACGGATAGCGAGCCAAAGCAGGAGACAAAGATAGACAGACAAACAGATAAAGAGGCAGACAGACGGAGGGAGGGACACCATCAACATGACATTTATTTGAAACACTCTGTTTCTCTCATCATTGTGTCGTTTTCCATCTCTCACCTCGGTCAGCGGGGATCAGCGGGACGTCCCGGGCGGTCGGAGACAGACACATGATGCTGTTCCCGCTGACGTGACCTTCGACCTCTGCCAGGCTCCCAAAGGAGCAGGTGACCCCAGCAGAGAGGTCAGGAACGTTACTGACCTCCAGCAGCAGCTACAATAATAATAATAATAATAATAATAATAATAATAATAATAATAATAATCGTAGTAGTAAATGCTGTTATTATTAAAATTATTATTTAACGTTACTATTTAAGTGATGATGTCATCACGCATCTTAATTAGTCTAGAATTTAATTGAATGACTGACAATCAGTGTAACTTTAATACATTAAATCTATTTGTATAAATTCATACACAGATTTAATAGGCTAAATTGTGAGGGATATTAAATGGTGAGTGATGATGTAACGATGATGTAACACGCGGACTCACAGGGACGGCGTGCTCTGACATGGCGATGCTGTCTGGGTGGGCGGAGACTTTTACACACCGCCTGATCTCGTCAGCGAATCGGAACGGTTCGTCTGAGCGCTCGCACCGGTCCCGCCTCACACACCTGAGAGACAGAAGGGAGACGACATGTATGTGTGTATGTGTGTGTGTGTGTGTGTGTGTGTGTGTCTCTGTTGGAGTGCATCACAAAAGTCACACACACGCACACACACACCACTCTCTCAGCTCAGTGTCATTCACACAGTGGAAATCTTAAAGCCATCAAATTATAGCGCAGCTGGGTGAGTGGTTGCCATGGTTCCCACCTGTACGACCAGCCAGAGCTTGCTCTTACACACACACACACACACACACACACACATAAACTGAAGTGTAATTATTACATCATATAAACAGAGTCTCAGGAGCCAGGAACTGAGCGCTGCCTTATAAAAGAAAGAGAAGGGGAAAGAGAGATGAATAAAAATAAAAAAGAGACAGAGAGTGGGAAAGAGAGACAAAATATTTTAACAGACAACAGTGGAAGTGTGTAAACTAGAAAAAAAAGTGAGACAGTAAAAAAACATGATTAGAAATGAAAGAGGAGGTGAGACAGAAAGTGAGACAGACAAAAAAAGAGAGGTGAAGTGAAAGTGGGTGAGACAGAGAGTGAGAAACGTCCTCTACATCTCCCTGAAGTGAATCTGCATCACTGAGTCGAGCTCATGACTGAACGCTGTACCGTTTGGGGGTAAAATGGCCGCCGTGAGGTTATGAGAGAGTCGTGACTTTAATAAACCTCCTGCTGCTCGCGTCTGGATCATCAGAGCTGAATAATTGGGCGTGTCGTGTTTTACAGAGTTAATGATGAGGAAATGATGGAATTCAGAGTGGAGAAGGTCAGACTGCGGCCCTGTCAACACGAATACGGATACTTTTGAAAACGTAGCGTTGCGTGTGCTACGAATGCGCTAGGACTCGACTTATCACGGCTGCTGATCAAGTTGTCAAGTTAATTTCACTTTAATTTCACTTTCTGTATGATTACATCGGCGCTGCACTGCTCCTGAATCCACCGCCCACACAGGACACAGATTTTAGAAAAGACTTTTTTTTTTGAACACTTTGTATACAAGCAGAACTTTAAGCAATAGTTTCATCATCAGAACACACAGATGAATCCTCATGTTTGTTATTTTTCATTAATTTTTGTTATCATTTCTCCTTCTCTTACGCTCAATAAGCAGCTCTTAATGTTATTCTTGAGGTGTTTGGTGTAACAGTTTATGACGTACGCTTTTTTAATTCGTTTCTGCATTTCCACATGGACTGTTCATAAAAACTAAGTTTTCAGAAATATGAAAATGAGATCTTTCTCCTGCACTTCCAGGTTAGGATCCAAAATCTTCTGGACCTAAAACTGAAGACTGGGCCGGCTGATCCAAAGCTGTGTCCATTACATACTCTCTCTCTCACACACACATACACACACACACACACACACACACGTGTTTCCTTTGAGGTCTCTAGCTGCATTTCTGATCCCAGCTGTGTATTTCAGTTTCCCTGATCCTGGATGATGGATTTGTGGACCATCAGCCAGTGTTCTCTCTCTGGCCTGATGACACCAGTCTGATCCCGGAGCAGAGACGACGGGGAATTGATGAGGAAATATTAACACAACTCCGAGTAAATGCCAGATGAGCAATTGGGAGACATTGGGAAAGAAATAGGCAAACAGGTGAAGAATCACAATGACACCATGAAGAAACACAGAGAGAACCATCAGCTGAGCTTAGGACTGTGTGTGTGTGTGTGTTTGTTTAATTAGCTTTTTGGTTTCTCTGCAGCTAACTGCTGGTGAAGTTCTGTCAGAGTAAACGAGTTTTTCTGAGACAAGGGAAATCACAGATGTGTTTCTTTCTGTGAAAGGTTTTCTAAAAAATTTTTTCTCAAACTCAGTCACGTCTACTCGGATTCTGTCTCTGTCGACTCGCTGCACTCCCTCTGTCCCGTTTTCCCCTTCGCTTTCCTTATATGGTCTGTGTTTCCTGGTCTGTTTCTTGGTTGCCATGGCAGTTAATTAGTCACAGCTGTTTCTCATTACTGCCTCGGTTTCATGTGTATATGTTGTATGCGTTAAAGCTGCAGTGCCAATTTGAGGGTTTTTTGGCTTTTCCAGTTCCTGGTCTGGTCCTTATTCCAGGTTCCGTCCTGACTCCACCCCGCCCTTGTCTTGACTCCGCCCTGCACTGTCCTGTTCTGACGCCCGTCCTGACTCCGCCCTTCCCCACCCTGACTCCGCCCTGCCCTGTCCAACTCCACCCTATCAATGCCCACGCCATGCCCTGTCCTGCCCCACCAATCCCGCTCTTTCCTGACACTGCCCTGCCCCATCCTTACTCTGCCCTGCCCCGTCCTGACTCCGCCCTGCCCCGTCCTGACTCCATTCCCTGCCCCGTCCTGACTCCATTCCCTGACTCCACCCTGCGCCACCATTTTCCTGTTTTCATTGTTTATTATGGATCACAATACGATGATCATGTCTGGTGATCCAAATTGTACTAAAGAGATTTTTACCTGTACAAATATCATACCTAAAAAATACATAATAACTGATACTTTTGGAGTTACAGTGAGGTTTATGGTTTTAAAAGATGTGAGCGTGAGTGTGTGTATGTGTGTGTGCGTGCGTGTGTGTGTGTGTGTGGACAGACTCACTTGTTGTGAAGGACACACCAGCCGCAGTGTGGATCACCTGAACTTAAACACGCCTCACACCGGCTGTACTGCTCACAGTGTTCCACCGGCATCTGGACCACCTACACACACACACACACACACACAGGTAAAGAGAGAGATATAATCAAACACACACACACACACACCACAATACAGACAAGTATGTGTAATGAAGTCACCCCAATCACAGAACTCAGCCTCGTTTCTAATCTCGACATTGGTGGATGATGTAACGGCGGATCGATACACCCGATCGATGGGCCGAGGTGTGTTTTATCTGAGCGGACACTGAAGACCGTAATCAAGGTGACTGACCTCGACTCGAACGCTAAACACTTGCCAACCTCATTACACAGAACAGACAGAGTGCATACTGATGTTCACTAACAGCACACAGGACCTCCACTGATGATTAAAGAGTATGAAAAAAAGAATTAAATCAATAAAAAAATGTACTGACTGAACTGAAAGGTACTGATTAAAAAATATTAAATATGGTTTTAAGATATATGTATATTAAGATATATTAGAAGAGGCACTGTTATGCTGGATATTTCTACGGCTGTTTTTAAACATAACTTTCACCAACATATATAAAAGTCAACACATGAACTGTTTCCTAACTGCAGTCTTGATTAGACATTTACACCAAGTCAACATTTCTCATTTTTAATAAGTGATAAATATGTGAAATAAGGCTAAACTGCAAGTGAAAATATCTTGAATACAGAAAAATTTATGTCAAATTTCTTATTATGAGATTATCTTAAATCAAATATAAGATTATACAGATTGTTTTTAGATGCTTTTAGACATTTCACACTTTAAATTTTCTTATTTTATTGACAGATATTTTTTTTTATTTCTAGAAATAAATGCTTAAAATTAGTAAAATTATCTGCCAATAAAACAAGATTACTATTTCTAGCTTGAAATGAGTAAAAATGTCTAGCATTAGATTTAATAACCCACTGTGTCGTGCTGTTACAGTAAATTAATCAGTGAAGGGGAGTTACTGTTACCACCCCAAGCTGATTAGTTTCCTCTAACAGCACAGCATCTCCATGTGTTTTATTCCTCTTATACCACAGCGATTTACCAACGATTACAATTTTTATTTATTAAAACAAGCTCATGAATCAAGTTAGTTACTATTCTCCTTTACGTCGTTCCCTCACCAGCCTTTCTCTCTTTTCTCTCTCTTGATGTTAATAAGACAAAAAAACGCAGCTTGTTACGCATGTTATCGAGAAACTGCAAAGAAGCGTAAACTCCTCTGTCCTAAAGATGTCGGAAAACTTAAAGTTACAGCTTTACCTCTGACTGGTACAAAGCACTGACACTGGAGACTCCTTCCATAAATGTTAATTACATAAACATCTCCTTATAGACCACTTCACATTAACGATTACACAAGTTTTTATCATTAGTCTTAGTAGAAAGTGAGCTGCATGAAAAATTTAATTTTTATTTATCTAATAAAATATTAAATCATTTTATCTTTCATGTTCCCTACTTTACTCTCTCTCTCACTCTCTCTCTCTCTCTCTCTCTCTCTCTCGCTCTGATGTAATTTCCTGATGTAAGCTATATTGAATGAAAAGCGGATTAAGGCCGATAGTGAAAGTGAACTCCCTCCCCTCTCCATCCCCCCTCATCCTCGCTGGCCCAGTGGATTATCCTCTGTTTTTCCCAAAATGGATTTCTATCTCCTTCCACTTTTCAGTGTTTACTTTATTTTCTCCTCCATTTTCTCTCTGGTGTGCTGCGCTGCGTTCCATTAACCAAACGCTTTTAAAATGGAGAAAAATCAAAATACAAATCAGACGTACTCCAGAGAAATAAACACACTCATATCTTCGATTTAACTTATTTAATTCATCAGTACTCACAGCAGTGTGTGTGTGTGTGTGTGTGTGTGTTTACTGCTACGATTTTCCATCAGAAGCCAGACAGTGAGAATATAAATGAGATGATAATTAAAGCAGGTGCCATAAACACTCTAAACACACACACGCACATGGAGACATTGATGTAAGTGAAAGTAAACACTAACACCTCTTTATTCCTCCCTCTTTATACCACATGAGGAGATTCTCTAAATCCTGAGGTGTGTGTTTATTATTTATAAGCTGTTATAGCTCCTGTATACATTATTCATGACAATTAATCGCACATTATAGAGGTGTATAAAGAGAGCGCGTGTGGAGTGACAGGTAAAGAGTTAAACTCTAAACTGTGCTCCGTTTCTGCATTCCTCATTTTCTCTCACTCATACATAAAGGTTTTAAGCAGCTAGCATATTCTCCAGACACTTATTTTATTTTTTTTATTTAACACCAAAAATCTAGCTACATTGGAAACACGTAAATTAGCCAGTAGGTTAGAGACCTAGCCAGCCGAAAGGGATGGAAAAGGAGGAGAAGTTAGCATTAAATGTTACGTATATAGTGAATTACACCGTATAAAAGGTGTCAGGTCAAGAAAAACATCTGCCACATCAACAGGACCTGTTTATTCATTTCTTTTCTAAGCAGATGGAGTTTAGAGAGTTGCGTCTTACACTCACTAAATGTTTAGTGAGATTAGAAACTTGTGCTTCTTGAACTACACGCTGTATCTTTCAGAAATCATCAGCATCACAATAACACAATAACACAATAATCTCATTTCACTGATAAAAAAAATAATTGATTGTCTTACTAATCCGCCTCGTATGGCTGTGATTTACGCCCTGTGTATCCGGTGAGGAACGTTAGGCGAGTTTGAAGAAGGTTACATGTTGACAACAACATCATAAATTATGCAGTTTCATTTGTCAAAGATGTAATTATTACGGAATGGTGAATATTGTACAGATTGTTATGAGAGAGGAGGATCAAAACATCTACAGCAGGAGAAAAAAAGCAAGAAGGTTTACTTGCTGAGCCTCGGTTTGAAGCGATGTTTGAAACATAGTAATGCAGTGTAATGATGATTCAATTCAATTCAATTTTATTTGTATAGCGCTTTTAACAATGGACATTGTCACAAAGCAGCTTTACAGAAATAAATGGATTCAAAAAATATATTGTAAATATGTGAATTTATCCCTAATGAGCAAGTCAGAGGTGACGGTGGTGAGGAAAAACTCCCTGAGATGATATGAGGAAGAAACCTTGAGAGGAACCAGACTCAAAAGGGAACCCATCCTCATCTGGGTGCAACGGATAGTGCAATTATAAATCATTCCCTTCTATTACTTTGTACTACATGGACAAATAGTGCAATTGTGCAACCAGTAAATTCATCACAGTTTTCGCAAGAAGTCCGGATCAAATCTATGATACAGCTTTATTGATTCACATTTTATTTACTTCTTGATTGAGTTCATCTAATAATTTAATTTATCTGCTTTACATTCTTTCTTTTTTTCAATCAAATTTACTTTCTTATTTTGACTTTTTAATTGTGCTTATATACTATTTTGTGTTTTGCTTTTGTATTGTCTGTTCAGCATTTTATATGATGCAAAGCTGATGTTTATCTGTAACATTTGCTGTAGAAATAAACGTCATTTGAACTGAGTGTTATTTATTTCTGTGTATTTTAAGATAATAAAGATAACAGAACTCAAATGTTTGTAAAGTGTGAATACACGGAAGCGCAGAGAGCCAATCAGGTTGCAATCTTCATCATTCTGAAGCTTGTGGCCAGAAAACTATACAAACAATATTAGGACAGAGTGATTGATGCTACACTAAATCCTAATGTCTGCATGAATAAATATTAAAACAGCCTTTCATGTGTAAGTAGGCATCTGTTTTATTGGGTGACGTCTCTACAGTAGGAATTCTGTGTGGTAGGCTGCCCATGTAGACCTCCAGGATGAAATCGGATCACATCATCTAGTAGAAAAAACACAAATGTACACGAGTCACTGTCTCTGCATTTCAGTGGTGGAGGGGTTATCATCAGAAGAAGAAGGTCAAATCCCAGCTAGATCTTTGGAGTTGTGCTGGGGAACAGCCTGAGATGGAAACGTAACGTTCTCGCAGCTGCACAATGCCCTCCTGCTCTGGGGAGAAATGAGCATAAACCATATGTTCCCGCATACCTTCAGTACCTTTATCCGTATCCACCTCACGCTCCTTCCTACTCCACCTCCTTCACACACTATACACTTCTCCATTAAACATCTCACAGCTTGATCCTAGCAGAGACAAGGTCAGAGTTTAACGAGCAACCTCACAAACACTTTGTCAGACTGCAGGAAAGATAAGTATTGATTAGAGGAAAGACTCCCAGGTGAGATGTCAAAGCTCCATCATTTTTTTTTATGTTCTGGCGCACACTTCTTCACTTTGTAAGCTGAAACACAAGTCTGATGTATAGCTGCTCATCTCCTTCTGTAGTGTAGTGGTTAACACCACAGCTCCTGATGTTAAACGCAGGTTCAAATCTGTGCTTTTGTGAGTTTCAGAATAAAAAATAGTTAAACAATTACGGAGTTCAAAAAAAGCCGTGTGCTTTGTGAGGGCCTGTGGCTTAATTGGAAGGGATTTGCTTCTAGGTTCTTAGTTTGCCAGGTCAAACCCTAGCCAGGTCTTGGGGCTACAGTTGTTAAAGATAGAGGAGCTACCTTCCCATGTGATGCAAGATGGATGGATGGCAAGAGTGGAGAAGAAGGTGGAGTTGTATCTAGGGAGCTACCAACTGAGAGATGGAAAGATAAACAAAGTGTGTTATGGTGACTCTTTCTTTTCCAGTTTTTGGGTACTCATAATTATCAAACATCTTCCTACCACCCAGACTAGTCAGTTCTAAAACCTTCTACCATCACACTGCTCCAAACAAACCCCTGAGTCAGAGCAAGAGTTAACCCAGAAACCTCACGTACATGAGGCAGGGCCTCCAACTCACCTGCTTCTCATAATAACCTGATTAGATTAACTGGATCAGCTCTGTTGGTCTGAGGCTGGAAGTGAATTTTAGTTAGAAGATGAACCTCGAGGAACTGGATTAGTGAAGTCATAGCTGTTTTATGAAGTAAATGGACATGAGAAATGCTTCTTGAAAGCGTGCTGGAAAAAGTAATGGAAGATAACTATAGATAACTATATGATGGGATATGACTAGATGTAAAAATATCAGGCAACTCAAATAAACAATTGAATAAAGAAACCTATCAATTCCACCACACACCAAACAAGCATTGGGGTTTGTTGGTGTTGGTGTTGGACTTCACTCACAGCTTCAGCTTGGTGAGGAGTGATGAAACTCACCCTGTGGGAGCTCAAAGAGGATTTGCATTCAGGTTTGTCATTCGTAAGTCAAAAGTCCAATAAGCAAATGTCACACTCTGTCCTTTGGTGACACAGTGGTTAACATCATGGTCTCTGATGTTGGCGGTCCCAGGTTCAAGTCTGAGCTTTTGCTCATTTCAGCAGGAAGATGCAAAAGACAAAAGTGAAAAGTTCTATAACAAGAGCTTAGGGTATGAGATCCTCTAGCTCAACTGGATGAGTGCTGCCTCTGGGTTCTGAGGTTGCTGGTTCAAACACCAGCCAGGTCTCCAGGATATGGTGGGTGGCGTGACATGCAAGTTCAGCAGGAGAGGTTGGATAGAGGGTGAAGCCTGGATGGATGGGGGTAACAAGGGGGCAGCTGGGCCCCCAAGAAGGTGGAAAATGAGAAGAGGTGGTTATGGAGCTTTGTAAAAGGGATGTAGCTTTTAAACAAGGAAAATCTATACTACATCCTGCCCTTTCTTCATACCCTCCACCACTCCCTTCCCATTTACACCCACCACACACTCCACCATCCTTCTCCTAGCAAACTCCACTCCCTACAACAGCACACCACAAGCCAGACTTGAACCAGCAATCATACACATGAGAGGCAAGGCTTTTTCTACAACACCACAAAGACTTACACAACACCTGCAGTCTTTTTTTGAGGGGTTTGTCTTTTAAAATCAACCAAACTAAAAAAATTAAAAAAAAACAACCCACACATTCCTGGGAGAGACAGCGGCAATCTGATAGCTAGAAAATTGCTTTCATTTCATTTTTTTCATTTCCTTTCATTTAATGTTTTGAATGTTCATTTAATGTAGTTAATGTTATTTCATGTAGAACCATTTTCAGAAACCCTAAGTAAGACACGTTTAAATGTTAAACGTTCCAGGAACAAAGGAACCATAAATTCCCAGAACTGTAACCTACAGAAGACGTTCCGCTATCCTGCAATTATTAGCCGGGCAGAAACCTCACAGATAGGAGCACAAGACGTAGAGCTGTAGTCAGTACCACCACTGCCAAGTCCAAGACCAGGACCAAGACCAAGTCCTCGACCACTCTGTGATCGAGTCGAGACCGAGCCTTCAGGGGCTCAAGTCCAAATGAAAGTGAGACCGAAAGCCATCAGATCTTTTTCGAGGCCGAGCTTTTACTTCTACTAGTTGGTGTAATTCGTGTATTGTACCAAATCTAGAACAAGGAATTACGCTGTGTTCAACTTAACGCAGAAGTGGGAATTCAGAACTATGTAATTCACATTCAAGCTACAAAATGGAAAAAGCATGGACGCCTCCACGTTCGTCGTTCGTTATCAGCGAGCGAGCCAGTATAAATGTGCTGAGTGATGAATGACCTCAGAACAGCGAGCTGTAGAGTCAGTGTTATACATTTATTAAGTGAATATATATCTGTATGCTGATTGATCACAAGCTAATGCATGTAGATAGTGTAA
>CM040473.1:783425-785925 GCA_022758105.1 Pangasianodon gigas | reverse complement strand
AGAAATTAAAGACAGAAGAAATTAGAAAGAGAAGAAAGAGAAATTAGATGGGACGGAATAGGATAGGATGAGAAGGTGAAGAAGAACGTAAATGAGTGAAAATAAGAATTACAGACAAAAAAAGAACAAAGAAGAAGATGATAATCACCAACATGATGATGAAGAATAAAAAGAAGAACATGAAGTTATTTTCCTGAGCGCTCATTAGCTAGTCGCTCATCAGTGCTGCGACTGTTGGAGCGTATAAAGAATAAATTACGTTCATACACGTCTGTTAGCTCCTAACTGACCTAACTGTTGTGTGGTTCTGTAGCTCCGATGCTGGACGGATAAAAAAGTCTGATCTGACCTCGAGTCTGGACGCTCGAGTAAGCCGGACATTTAGGTTCCGAGTGGAAATGTCACTGCACACGCAGAATTGAGTACGTGCAGGATTGTTGTTGTGCTGTACATGATGGTACACGACTCTAAATGCCAGCGACACACACACACACACACACACACACACACGCACACACACACACACACGCACACTGTTAACACGGTTTCAGCTGGTATGGAATTAAACTGAGGTTCCTGGACAATGAGGCGAGAAAACAGGAAGTGCTGATCTGTTTATCGGTTGCATTGATTTGACTGGTTTGATATTTTTTGTGTCTATGTTAGTGTTATCACGACATTAAAAAGTAACGCACCTGTCAGCCAATCAGAAACCAGAATAACTAACTACTGATTTGTTTTTGTGTGAAAACAGCACTTCCTCTGGAAGCATCAGTCATGTTTGTACAATTTTACAGAATGTTTATAGACTTCCTCTGAAGGATTGTCCTCCTGCTGAACATGACATAAACTGGACTATATTTTGGCAGTAAAGGAAACATTGTGTACACATACCGCTTTTGTGCACTGAACGTCTTTTCCCAGAAGCCAGTGCAGCTCCAGGTTTCCTTCCCCCTGATAGCAGGACCTCAGCCTCTCTTTGATCCGCGCATTAATATCCCGGATGGTGAAAATGCAGAGCGTCGAGTCATCCGACGGTCTCCGGTACTGTTTCTGTCCTTTGGAGAAGACGGCGAAGAGCACGTCATCTCGTTCGGTGATGTTCAGCGCGGCGGCCATGACACTCCCGGCTTTAGCCAGAAACGCGGCCTGGAGCAGACGGTACTCCACTCTGTTCTTCACGCAGCCCACCGGCAGGGAGACGTACGAGTGGAACTTATCGTCGCCTTTGCAGAGCCGAACCACACGCGACGTGTAAAAGAGCTCTCCGGGAGTCTCCGTCTCCGGCTGCACAGTCAGGAAGTACACGAAGCTGCCGCTTGAAAAACCGTACACGTAGTCGATGTCGAAGTGCGTAACCAGAGCTAACGTATCAGACGGAATCTTGACTAGCGATGAAACAAAGTCGGTGTGAAGCTCATAGTCCAACATGGCCGCCGATTCGGGGTCTTTAGGCAGCTTGCGGCTCGAGATGGTCGGGAAGTAGTCCTGTTTGCCGCCAACGGAAGTGCCGATGTACAGAGTGGCGTCTCTCTCACGGTCTCGGCCTCGATCTCGGCTCACGATCACGCCGCTCATTCCGCCGGTCTGGTTCACGCTGGAGAAATAATGCTCCTTTTTGTGAGATGGTTCAGCTAAGATGAACAGATCGTCCAGTCTCAGGATCTTGCACACGCCCTGGTAGAGGCTCCCGCAGGCCAGCAGGCGGTTGTGCAGGTCGTCGACAAGCAGGAGCTTGTTGACGTTGTCGGTTCTGGCGAGAGGCTCGGAGCACGGCTGCATGATCAGCGGAGGATAACACGCCTGGTTGTCCAGCTCCGGCCCGGTGTTGTGCGTGACCAGCGGCGCCAGATTGGACGAGAGCTTGTACACTCGGTTGACTCCACCCACGTACACCGCACCACTCGACTGGTGGACAGCCAGGTGACTCAGGCTCCATTCAGGCCTCTCAGACTGGAAGACGCTAAGGGTCTGACAGGAACACGCAGACAAGAAGATGGAAGACAAGCAAATGAGTAAAGGAAGTTTCGTCTTAGGACAGTAAAGTCCAGAGTCTTCGTGTTCTTCCATTCTCAGAGATATGAGGTCAATTTCACAGGCAAAGACTGGAGCTGTCGTTCTGTCCTCCTTCTATAGGTGGACTGGGGTAAAATATTCTCTTTGGTGGTCACATCATGGGCCTGAGAGGAGAGAAAGAAACAATCAGACAATCAGACACCGGACAGGAGCTGGATGAAACAGCAAAATTATCATCGATATCATTGAAATGATACTTCTGGTTGTTTTCACGATAACTGACACATATTAAGTTTTTGCTGAACACACATCACAACTGTGCCATAATATAAAAACTACAGTTTCAGTAATTTCTTTAATTAAAACTATTACAAGTTGGAAGCACAGAATTGTATAGAATGTCTCTGTATACTGTAGCTTTACAATTGTATACGAGGCTGAAACCTGTTCCAGCATGACAATGCCCCTGTGCACAAAGCGAGCT
>CM040473.1:725309-752220 GCA_022758105.1 Pangasianodon gigas | reverse complement strand
TGAGTCTGGTTCCTCTCAAGGTTTCTTCCTATCACCATCTCAGGGAGTTTTTCCTTGCCACCGTCGCCCTGCTTGCTCATCAGAGACATCACACACACACACTTCATTTTACTTTGTTTGTGTAAAGCTGCTTTGAGACAATGACCTTTGTAAAAAAGCGCTATACAAATAAAAATGAATTGAATTGAATTGAATAATATCATTAGCTTTAGTAATCTTAGCTAAGAAACAAGTCAAACTCCAGGTCAATGGCGTCAACACGGATTCCTCTGCCACCAACAAGTTTATTCCTTCTTGATACTAAAAATACACATCAGACAGGAAGGAAGCTACTGAAGAAAAACTAATTCAGACATTTGACCTTGCTGTGACCTTTGGATCAATTCCAAAATCTAATCAGTTCATCTGCTGGTTACGACGACGATGATAATGATGATGATGATGATTCCATATAATGGTGGTGGGGGTATAACGGTGCGCGGAATGATTTCTTGGCACACGTTGGGCTCCTTAATCCCAGTCGAGCATCGTTTGAATGCTACAGCCTATCCGAGTGCTGTCACTGACCACATGCATCCCTTCATGGCCACAATTTACCATCTTATAACAGCTAGTTGCAACATGACATGCTGGACTCGAGTAGTTCTACAGTAAAAACAGACAAATTTCCGCACCCATCTACCTCCACTAAACAGACTAGACTCAAATCACAGACGTATGTACTATTCTATATTGTTATTGAGCACTAACACCAACCGAATTTCCTGTTAAATCCTCTCATGTCAAATCTTCAAATCTACAGAAAGCTCTGTTTTGTTTAGCAGTAAATACTTTTGAGTCTAAATTCAAAGTTTTCGGTTTGAGACGCGACTCAAGACGACAATCACTTCGACAGAGGGACACAGAGCTCGTCAGCGTGTTTAATGCGACTGTGTGTGAAAACGCTGAACGTTTTACACTTCGACTGCTATAGTAGATGTCGCGTTTAATCCTCCAGATGTGCATAAGATACGCAGGGAGTGTGAGAACAATGCCGCTGCTTCTCCACGCACAGGCGAAGTCAGGCGTCAGTTATAAACCAGAGCCCTCTGCTTGGCGTCGGGTTGTAACCCATCATCCGGGTGTGGGTTCTTTTCCTATAACAGCACAACACTTCCCACTAGACTGCTAATGCAGTGTAAGGACTATTCCTTGGGTTCTAATGTTTCAGTAGTCCTATATTATAAATCTGGAATTTAAAAAAAAAAACATATGGTGCTCAAGACTTGCAGCAATTACGTAACGCAGTGATGTCAACATGGAGCAGAATCTCAAAGAAATATTTCCAGCACTTTGTGGAATCCATGCCATGAAGAACCGAGGCTGCTCTGAGAGCGACAGTAGTCTGATATTCCTAATAAAGTGGCCAGTCAGAGTATAGGTCCTCTACAGGGCCGTTTGAGGATCGTGAACATCACATCAGGGCTGGATTTTTTTTTTTTATCTTATCTTGTGCACTATGTGACTGGAAAAGCCCGAAGATCTCATGCGGAGTTTGTCAGAAGGACCTGATGAAACTTGCAGGCTGTAAACGGGAAGAGAAGATTGCGCAGCTCCAGGCGGCTCGCTGAAAAGCTCTCGGAGCAGCAAGTCCCATCCTGCCTGAGCACACATTCCTGACATAAGGACGAGGAGACGAGGGGGGACAAGAAAACGCTGAAACACTGACAACCTGAGAAAGTGTTACAGACTCTTAACTGCGGAAATCTCCGGCTCAGGTTTCTGCTCTTGAAAGTTTTGGGAAAATTTACCGTTTCACTTTATCACAGGGTTTAATTCAGACACTCAGATGCTACACTGGAGGCTATGAGCTTATATTACTTACAACAGCCTCATAATCCTGTTACGAAAAACAAAGAGGAAACAAAAATGTCTGGGCTGATCGACTAGATTTTACAGAAACAGGAACTGAGTCTTTTTTTTTTTCCCAAACTTCCCTTAAGTCTGGAAATATTTCTAATATAATAATAAATTCAATTATTATTAAAACGTTCCATTGCTGGGTTGCTAAATTTGATGCAGAACAAAATTTACACGTTTCAAACTAAGTCACCACGGCAAGTACGGGTGAATCCCTGAAAATGTATTTATTTAAAGTCTTTTTTTTATTATTATTATTTTTATTTATTATAAACAGTATATAATAGTATAAGTATATTTATATATAATGTTCTGCAACAACAGAGATTTAAATTGAACAAATGTCAGAAAATATCCTGAAATATTAACAAGTACTAATGCCTAATAATTTTATTTTTTTTTTATTCTGTTTCATGCTTTTTGCTGTGAAATAAAACTAAACATTCACCTAAAATTTGCTTTATTCATTAATTTTCTGGTTTCAGGGTTTCCTTTTCCTCAGAGTTGCAGTGTCATGCTTCAGGATAAAACACACACTTATTTATTTATTTATTTATTTATTTATTTATTTATTTATTTAAAGGCGTGTCCCAAATGCTAGTGTTTGATAGAATTCACTCTAATTAGAAATACAGTACATAATTTAGCTTTTTTTTACATTTTTTAATGGTTATGCTAATGGTAATGTTCCAAAAATAACATTCCTGCAACGTTCTACAAACATCCGCTGCAGGATATTAACGATCCGATTCACGACGTTATTAGAACTTCGCTCAGACGATCTTCCCAGATAGACGAAGATTACGTAAAGGTTCTACAAATGTCGCAGACATGTTTATGTATTTAGCATTATGTAAATAGACTCTCAGAACAACCAGACAAACTTTACGAAACCGACTTTTCAGAGCGAAGGTTCCCGCGTGTTCTTCGTAACATTCGGAAACCGTTCTGCGAACCTAAAACCACAGTCCCTCTGTCACTGAGAATACACACTGCACAAACCCTCGGAAATTAAAAAGCTACTGTCGAAAGTGTCTCGTTATAACAGATTCTGTGCACTGTAGTGTTTGAGATGTTTCTGAAGACGTCTGACGTTTTGGTAAGAAACAGAAAACAGAAAACAGGCCAAACCTCGAGGCGCTGAAAAGGAAAACAGAAAATAAAAACATGAGCAAAAGAAAAAACAAACACAAAACATTTACGATGCACACAGCAGCATTACTCATCTGATTATAGTCAAGTGTGTGTGTGTGTGTGTGTGAGATTAATGCATGCTCAGACAGGTCGTCTCTCTCTCTCTCTCTCTCTCTCACACACCTATGAAGAGCCTGAAAGATCACTAGAGCCTTCAGTGAGAATAAAGTGTAAACAGATTTAATAATCATGTAAACTTTACACTGATGTCATTTAATAAAAGTGTTTTTTCTCATCTCATGATTATCCATTTCCACTTTCAGCTAAATTCATCTAATGTTCCTCTGAACACACAACAGGAAGTAAAAATGCAGTAAAAATATCAACTCTACCTCCATAAAGGGTCTCTACAATCATTTTATTTCATACACAATGAATTGCTGCTTCACTAGAAACGGGTTTCTTGATAATAATAACAAGTTATTCAGAACTAGCGAAAGCTGAGAAAGCTAACCTGGTGAGAGGTTAAGCTAAAAGAAATGGCAGGTAACACTAACTAGCAAAAGAAAGCCAAACAGTAGGCGAGAAACTAGCAAGAGAAAGCAAACTCCTGAGCAAAACCTAGCAAGGAAACTTGCGAGTAAAACCTAGCAAGCAAACGTTATTGTAGTGATAACAAGCAAAGCTACACACGGGCTAACCTAGCAAGCATCCTGATTCTCACCACGTGCGCTGTGGTGTTTAGTTTAAAGATGACGTGAGACAGAAATATGACTCGTTTTTGGGAGGGAATAACGTATTTCAGGGCTCACGTCACCCATCTTGATTGGATCGGCGTCAGAAAACTAAACATGGAGTCAAATCTAGACGTGAGCCAGCTGTCAATCATGGAGGACAGTTTGCGTCGTCCATGTTAAAGGAGGCGGAGTCAGAACCGCTAGTGCTGCATTACTTTTGTAATTAGCACAGATGAAGCGTGAATAATCTGACCAAGCATGTGAGGTACTGAGGTACAAAAATATCCGTTTGGATTTGTGTTTTAAACTCCGACTTTTCACCTTTGCACCCACCTCTCCCACGCATTTATTTATCCGTCTGTCAATCACACAGTGTTCGTTGTGTTTTCGTTTTTTGTCAACGTAAAGGCCTTTGTGTTTTTGAAAGGCACAATATAAACTACTATTCAGCTCCTAATGTCACAGAAAAACGAGTTCATCAACTGGTTCTCTGTGCCTTCACTCTTTATCCGTGAGCGTGGCGTGTAAAATGTTTTGAAAGAGAGTTTCCTGCACAGACTGGGGTGACTGGGTGATATTTTTGTGCATATTTTATTTGAAGAAACTTCAAATAACACACTTCATGTGTTAAAGTCATGTTTAATCGTGTGAGACAGCACACGAGCGTGAAGATGAGAGAGTCGGTGTTCACGAAGAGGTGCTTTACACACGCCTGAGTCACCCTCGCCAACCAATTTCCTGCAGCGTGTCACAGCAAAGACGATGTCACGTTGTGAAATTCTACAGAAGGAAACACAGACTTCACACACTGAGTGTGTGTGTGTGTGTGTGCGTGTGAGAGAGAGAGAGAGAGAGAGAGATTCCGAGGAAATACCATTAAGAATTTATTAATCTCAGCAGAAAAACCGATACGTTTCGGCTTGATGTAGTTACACTACATCCTGTTTCTCTGGGAATTTTTATTCGACTGCTACTTTCACATATGAGTTCATACTGTACATTAAGTTTCCTGCGTAACTGTTGTTAAATTTTATACGTACAGTCCGAACAATTCAGCTTTGCACCGCACAAGAATTTTACATACACAGCCACTATAGTCTGGTTATTAGTGCAACAAAAACATGTGATTGTACTCAAACAAACTCTGTATTTAGCAGCTAATGCACGTACAAGCGTGCGGAGGAAACTGCATTAGGAAGGACAGAATATGTAAAGTGACATATAGAGATAAATAGAAAACCTCTAAAAAACAGAGTTTTGTTGTCTGTAAAAACTAACAAACTATATTTACACATTTATATATATTTATATATCTGTGGTAAAACTTAAAGGTCTATTTTTTAATAGTCTAGCAATAGTCTATTTTTTATTCCTTACTTATACATATAACCTGAAAGATATGTAAAACATGATTTTAAAAAAACAAAAAAAAAACAATAGAGTAAGCCGTGACCTCAGCAAAAGTGTATTAAGTTGCTGAGCAAGCCATTTGGAAAACTTTACTTTCCGGTCCGGAATGCTTGTTCGTGTTTTGATCCGCTTCCTGTCAGTCATTTTATAGACACTATATTCTAAGGGCCATCGTAGATCCTGGGGGCGGAGCTTCATGAACATGGGCGGGAATTATTCAAACGTAAAACCTGAATAGTTGTATTAAAAAAAAACCTGATCTTACCTAATGCACCTTTAAGCGTAGTACACAACGCTTCCAGAGAATCAGGACGTTTTGGACGAACATCCTTCATCAGCTATGCAAGAACAATTTGTGTACTTGGTTTAACTTTTACCGCATCTACAATAATTATCTAAACACACTATAATACATACACAGTGGATATAAAAAGTCTAGACACTCTGCTAAAAAATTACAGGCTTCTACGACGCAAAAAAATAAAACCAAGATAAATCGCGTCAGATCTTTTTCCAACATTAATGTGATATAGCTACAACATTCAACAAACAGAAACGCAGGATAAAAAAGAAAAAGAAGAAATGTACAATAACCTGGTTGCATAGCCATGTGTGCACACGGCTTTTTATAACAGGTCATGTGACTGCGCTCAGAATGAGCCAGTCACATTCAAACTCATGTTGACATCAATGAAGTGCTTCTGATTAACTCCAAATAAAGACCAGCTGTTTCTGCAGGAGTTTCTTCACATCTTCTTGGATTCATCTGACTGCTGAAGCCATGTTCCTCAAAGAGCTTACAAAGCATGTACAGGATCTCACTGTGGAAAGGTATCAATCAGGAGAGGGATATAAAAGAAAATCCAAAACATTAGATGTACCACGGAACACCGTGAAGGCCATCATCAACAAGTGGAGAAAATGGAGCACCACAGTGACGTCACCAAGAACAGGACGTCCCTCCAAAACTGACGAAAGAATGAGAAGAAAAGTTACCAGGGAGGCTGCTGAGGGACCTACAGCAACATTAAAGGAGGTGCAGGAACATCTGACAGGTGCTGGTCACTCCATGCATGTGACAACAATCTCTTGTATTCTTCACGCCTGGCCTATGGGGTAGGGTGGCTAGATGGAAGCCCAAAAAACATCCAAGCTCAACTAAATCGCTCCAAACCATGTGGCAAAATGTGTTCTGGTCTGATGAGACCAAGGTAGAACTTTTTGGGCATAATTCTAAAAGATATGTTTGGCACAAAAACAAGACAGCTCATCACCCAAAGAACACCACACCTACGGTGAAGCATGGTGGTGGGAGCATCATACTATGGAGCTGCTTCTCTTCAGCTGGGACTGAGGCTCTAGTCAAGATAGAGGGAATCATGGATAGCTCCAAATACCAAACTAAGTTGGCAAAAACCTGCAGGATTCTGTTAGACAGCTGAAGATGAAGAAAAAATATCACCTTCCAGCATGATAACGACCCAAAACACAAATCCAAGGCAACAAAGGAACAGCTTCAGAAGAAGAAGAAGATCAATAAATGTTTTGGAATGGCCCAGTCAGAGCTCAGATCCTATGGAAAACCTGTGGAGTAACCTGAAGAAGCCTGTGCACAGGAGATCCGCTCTCACTGTGATAAATCTGGAGCATTTTTGCAAGGAAGAGTGGAATAACATTGCTGAATGAAGATGTGCTACATTAGTTACCCAAAAGCACTGAGCGCTGAATTACCAGCAAAACGTGATTGAACAAAGTGTTAGTTAAGGGGTGTACATACTTACGCAACTTATATTACTGTAAGTTTTTCCATTTTCTTTGTTTTTCCCTCTAAAACCTTTGTGTTTGTTTCTCACTTTAACGTTGTTGGTTGCTCTATCACACTGAAGACAGACACAATTCATCTTAGTGTTGTTTTTTTTTAACATCACAAAAACCTGCAGTTTTAACAGAGGGATGTGTAAACTTTTAAAATCCCCTGTGTATGTATGCAATCATGCATCTTCCATAGATTTTAAACAGAATAAATAATTCAAATGTATCTCTATTTTTCATGTAAGTATTCACAAAAAAATCATACTCCAATATTTAAAAAAAAAAGGAATGTGGGTGTAACCTGCGACAGAGCTGAAAAAAAAACCCTGTGTGATCCTTAAGGCAGTGCAGCATTGTACTGTCGATATAATAGGAAAATTTTATTTATAAGAGCCAATTTTGAGCCAATACACGAATAAACATGCCTCACGTTTGGGTGTTTCTGCATGCTAATGAGCGAAAAGACAGGATTTCAGTTTTGACTTAAAAAGGAAAAGAGAAGCAGCAACACGTCGTGTGTCAATGGGACGGCTGTTCCTGAGGCTCGGGGCGGGAACCGCAATAACTCCAGTGATTCACTCTGAGACAGAGGGAGAGTCAGAAAAGCGGGTTTGGTAAAAAAAAAAAAAAAAAAAAAGTCATCAGGGTTTTAGGGATTGTGCAACGTGAAAGGAAACTCGTCCGAATAAGAGCCGAACTAACAATAAGATTAAGAAATGGACCAGGATCCAGTGCTGTGAAGAGTAATGTAATCTCTCTCTCTCTCTCTCTCTCTCTCTCTCTCTCAGCGTTTTTAACTTACTGACCCAGACACACAAATCAGGAAACACGACGCAAAGAATTGTTACACATCCACTTTCCAAGATCAGTGAGGCAACTGCTGAGGCTCTTAAAGGAGCGGTGAAGAATAAATGTGTTTCATTAGTATAAACTACAGAAATCTGACCTAAATAGGAACATAAATCGGGAATAAAACTGGCCCTAAACTGGAGCCCTGAGGATCCCCACATGCTAACAGCAGCATCGTGTGTGTATAAAGCCCCATTCGGACTGGGAGAGTTTTACATGAGGAGGCGTGTAATGGAATTATTCCCAGAGTATTTTTTTACGGATTGCACGTGCACACGTGTGGAAAGATTACGCCGTATTTTAGCTTCAAAAAATGATCAATAGAAATCAGGTAATGTGCATCCTGTCTGAACTGACATGTTACATTATATCCTGTGGGAAAACAGGTTTCGTGCTTTTTCTTCAGTATAAAAACACTCCAGGAAGCACTTCAATCTTTTATATCGAAATAAAAACAAAACCGGGTCTGGGTTTAAAGCTCAGAACAATTAAAAAAAAAAAGTTTAAAAGCCTCAGAGAAGTGACACTGCCGGGGGTTTTGGGTAAGTAACCGAGTTCTTAGCACATGTAAAACTATATACG
The DNA here is from genome assembly GCA_022758105.1 of Pangasianodon gigas. Classification (NCBI taxonomy): domain Eukaryota; kingdom Metazoa; phylum Chordata; class Actinopteri; order Siluriformes; family Pangasiidae; genus Pangasianodon; species Pangasianodon gigas. Next base: position 743,797 of record CM040473.1, on the reverse strand, counting down.
TACATGTTGTGGTCATGTGACCTACTAATGATCACACACAGCCACGCCCCCCTACAAACAATCTGTGTGTAGTAGACGTGAACATGGTGAAGACACGCCCATTTCTGTGATTTATACATAGATCACTTATCATGTGTCAATCGATCAGAATTCCTACACACGTCCTCCGACTACGTTACTGAACACGCACGCATCCGGAAAACTAATCCCGTACGAATAGTACACCATTAGTGCTGTAAAAGCAACACACACACACACACACACACACACACACTGGGTTAAATGGGTTTATGGGACTACATACTGCACGCTACATGCCTTTCCTTTTTTTTCCCCCCCAAATTAGGCAACACCTGATTTTCCTCCGCAGCTCTGCATCTGAGAAAGTGAGCGCATTCCTGAAGCCGCGAGTTCAGACAAGCTCGCAGCCACAAGTCAGAGAAGAAAAGAGAGGAAGAGAAGGGTGGAGAGCAGATAAAAAGGCACTCAAGAGCTAAACTTCCTCCTAAATTTTTCCACAACATGCATAAATCTTACAAACTCTATTAGCAAGACTCAAAACCGACTCCTTCTCAACAACAGTGTGCTGAGATTTAAAAAAAATAGTAATTATATCCATAGTTCATTATTTTAAAAAATGAAAATGTGAAATGCAGAAACACAAAAAATGTAGGTTTAATTAGCATGGGGATTGTTCGATTAGTTTTTAAAACACTACGACAGAATCCACAGCGTGCTGAGATGTAAAAAGTTTTCCGTGGTTAATTATTAAAAACAAAATGAAAATGTGAAATGGTGAAATGTGCAGAAACACAAAAAAATGGTTTTTGGTTAGTTTTAAAATCACTACAACACAGAATCCACTTTCGCAAGACTAACCTCTTGTTATTCGCTCTTTATTTCATTTGATCAGATATTCATACGGTGATAAACTGTTCGTCTTGACACGCAACCGTCTGCAGGCGACGAGTCGATTCACGTCAAATAGCTACGTTATCTGTAACACAGAGCTAGCGGTTATACGTGTTTCCCTGATGCTAATATCATACACTAACTGCTAATTAGCTTATCAGCTAGCAGGCTGTTAGCTAAACATGAACAGACGATTTAATGTTCAGGTTGCGTTTTAGATTTTTAGCTTTAATATCACTATGAGAGAACCTGGTTCTTACTGGTTCTACTGTAGAACCCTGTAACAGAAGGTTTCTCTTTTCAACAAAGTTCCAAAAAGAACCTTGAACCATCTGAAGAGTGCTTGAATAACCCTTTTTTTGTTGTTTTTCTTTTGTTGTTTTTTAACTTTATACATCTTTACGCACTTGTAGCTGTTGTGAAAGTGACAATTGCACAAGTTTTTATTACTATTGTTCCAAAAAAAAAAAAGAAAGAAAGAAACATCATGGAAGTGTCCTGATACGTGACCTGAAATCTTACTTCAGTATAAATTCCAGAGCACAGCAACACCACCACCCCCAACACACACACACACACACACACACACACACACACACACACCGCCCACCTGAGAGGGTGTGGAGCCTGCGTGCTGTTCAAAAGGGGGTGGAGTTTATGGAGAATGCTGCAAGGTGATTGGTGGACGGAGTCAGCTAAATGGTGTGTACCTGAGACAGGTAAGGAGATACGGCGCGCTTCAGGTCAGCTGTGAACACATCTCTGGATTTCTGTTACTGTTTTTTTTTTTTTATTTCTTTCTTTCTTTCTCTTTCTTCACTAACAGATTGCAGACTTCCTCTCGTCTTCTCATCCCCTCTTCCCCTTTTTGCTTTTTTGGATTGTGTAATTTCTGGCAGATGAAACTACGCCGTCGCTCTGCAAGCTTTCTGCCGTTGTTTATTGGTTTGTTTGTCGTTGTTGTTTGTTGTGTTTTAAACCTGTTGTTGTGTTTGCAGGAGTGAAGACGATGGATCAGGTGAGGAAGAAGAAAAAAAAAGACAAAATAATAAAGAAGGAAACTTTCAGACCTTCAGAGTTTCACAAACGCCCTTCAACTGGGTAAGTGTGTGTGTGTGTGTGTGTGTGTGTTTGAGTGTGTACTGTTACAGTCTTTTCAGTGTAAAGCAGCTGCCTCGACACGTTTTACACCTACACGAGTATTCGAGCTGAATTCTGCCTGCAGCTACACGACTGAAGCATGACACGTCTCGTCTTGCCTCTCCACACACACACACACACACACACACACACACACACACACACTTGCTTGGTGGACATGCACTTAATCCATTCTCCAATACATTCCATTATAAATGTCTGTATAAATATGCAGGAATTAAATCTATCTATTTATATATATATATATATATATATAATAAATGGTATTTCTCTTTTTTTATTTTGTATTTTATCTTTTTGTTTTTTTGTTTTTTCAGAAGGACGTATCCCAGACTCGCTGTGCATCCACTCATCCATGCTTCCTATCCTTCATTCCACCGGAGTCTGTGTGTCTGAGCAATCAGATTTCAGTGGTGTGAAGAATACGAGACATGGGCCTGCCCTCGTCATCATCATCATCATCATCATCATCGTCGTCATCGTCACTCATTTGTCACATTAACTTGTTAAAAAATGTAAATGTGGTTCATGGATTACGTTTTGTAATATAATATAACAATCAGTTATTGATTAAAGAGTAAATAAGTGATTTTTTTTTTTTTTTGCACAAAGGAAGCTTTAGTGCACCTTTAACAGGAGGGCGTGTCTACAGTCCTGAGAGGAAACGCAGCCAAAAATGAACGTTTTTAAAAAATAACATTCTGTTAGTTTCAATCTGTGATACGAGAGAGGAAGCACTCTCCGGAAAAAAAATGCAATAAACCGGATCTCTCAGGGCTGGTCACTAATTCCACAGTTTATTAATCACACCTTAACCTATTATTATCATTATCATTATTATTATTATTAACACTTTTTACAATTATTAATGAAGCAACTATAAATCTGTGAATCTATGAAAGATGTGAATATTTAATTTGCTAAATATTATTTACACTTACAGCCAAGTGATTAGTACTAACTAGTACTTTTTTCCGTCTTATTTCAGATTTAAAAATTTTTTTTTTTCAATGATCCCACAAAAAATCTGTTCATGAAACATAATAAGAAGGTGGATGAAAAATCTTTTACTTTTGACTTTTTTTTTTTTTTGAATTAAGATTTTTTGAGACTAAATGACTTGAAAAAACAACATGCACTTTTTTCCTGACAGTATACAAAAGCACAGATGATTAAAAAATAATAATAAATAAATAAATAAATTCTACTTGGGCGCTGGTGGTGAATCAGGCGTTTGGTTCGGGGACGAGGCCACAGAGGACCTGCGTTAGTCACGAAATCATAAAAAATCAGTTTGTGCACAAAACCAAGTGGAGGTCGTGACACATTATGACCTTTACGACATTAACCAGTAATACGATGGAAAACATGTCCGCTATCATCATCAAAATCATTACCATCAAAGCAGGAAGTGACACGAGCATGTAATGAATCTAAATGCGGTACGCTATATTGCCGGTATTGCAGAACACAAGCAGAATAATTAGAGATATTGTAATAATTCGCTTCTGATTAGCTAGTGAGTGAGGAAATCTCTCTGAAATCTCTCTGCTTTGTACAAATCGACCTTTTTCATTGGCTGAGATCCGTCGAGGATGTTCAAGCCGTCAGGAGCGTTGCTTCTCGAGAGAAAATTATCACCATGTCATCAGAATAAGAACAGAAAGAAATGACGTGTTGCTGAATAAAACTGGACCTAAAACGGAGTCCTGAAGATCGCCACAGATAACAGCAGTGAAGCTAAGATCAAAACAGCACGTACAAGCGGACCGGTCAGAGGTGATCAGTATTTTAGTATTATTATTAGTCACTCCGTTAATTGACCTTTAATTGGCGCAGATTAAAAGCAGAGTGATTTCAGGCCACATTACACTCAGTGTGATATCAGTTTAGTGCCCAATAACACCTCAGCACTGTGTTCATTTACCAGCGCTAATCTGAAACCTTACATCATAAAACACACAAACGAATCAAACACAACAAAACACTCATTTTCAAAACTGTAGTTTCATCATACAGTCCCTTACATAAGTATTTACCCCCTTGAACTTCCCAGATTTGGACCTAATTTGGATAATACCTCAAAAAAAATTTTAATCTCGCTAAATCTCTGAGAAACATGCTACGGGCTACGCTAAACTGCCCCCTAGGTGTGAATTCCTGCCTCGGTGAGTTCCCAGAATCCACTGCGACCCTGATCACTTAGGAGAGGAATAAACAGTAATGAAGAATTTCATCATTTTGTCATCATTTGAGTTTATTGCTCTATTTTGCCCCCTAGTGGAGAAACAGAGAGTAGCACTCCTTTTTTTTAGACTCTTTCAATTCAATTACAATCCACAAGACAATTTTAGTTTAGAGCACGGATTCTGAATGCATTTGGTGGGCCGGGTTTAGAAGCGTTATCGGGCCGGTCCCGGGCCGTATGTTTGACACCACAGGCGTAGAACAGAAAGGTACTTCTACCAAGCGGAGGTGAGGCGCAGTCAAAGAGTCAAAGAGTCGAAAAAACAGAGATGTACTGAACTCACTGCTGAATTACTGGATCATCATATCGCACCTCTAATCAGCCCTGCGTCTGACGAACCGCAGCTTTAATTCTGTTATGATGTCAGACGTCTGTATTATCCTCATTATCAGCAGCAAGGGAGAGAGGTTTTACCTCCCAGAGGGCTTTGGGCCTTATTCTCACCAGAAGCAATTAACCACGATCATGATTTAGCTGTGGGACATTTCTCTCTCTCTCTCTCTCTCTCTCTCTCTCTCACACACACACACACACACACACACACACACACAAGGTGAGGTGTTAATCACCGTTAAAGAAGCCACAGGAGAAGATTTTCACAACAAGTGAGCAGTTTACGTATCGTCTCATTTCACGCTTATTAAATGCATCCACAAAAGTTTCGTTAATGATAAACAACATTGTGTTGTTGTTGCTGTTTTTTTGTTTGTTTGTTTGTTTAGTTAATTTAGTCCACAGGAAAATATCAGAAACAAATTCCGCATGAAAGATGAAATAAAAAAAAAGATGAGTGAAACAGACAGAAACTCAACCAAACTGAAACGTTTCTCCTGAAAGCGTCTCAGATCAACAACGTGGGTCACGCTGTAACACCAAGCGACGGAACAATCCCACTGAAAATATTTCATCTGCTTCGTCCACAAGCTTTCTCGCTTTCTCTCTGATTCCAAACGCTTTAAAGATGCAGTCAGGGCTTTGATACACACTTTCATACACAGACTGAAAACCATCTCAAGCTTATTTTAACTCTAAACACACAGCCAAGCACTTAACCTTAGCTTTAGTTTTATATACGACGATTTTACATACGACAAAAAACTTAAATTTATAATCTTAAAATATTACATCTCAAAGTCAACCTTTAAATGTGTTTATTTATCTAATGTTGCTGCTATTTTTATAGATTTTTTTATGAATGTATAAAATGTAAAAACGAAGCTAAAAATCAGTTTTAAAAAAGGTGACTATAAAATGATTCAATACAAATACATGCAAAGCGTGTCATTTGCATAAATGCATATTAATGAAGATTAATGAGCCTGTAATATCCACACATCTCAAAATGAACATCAAACGTCGTCCAGTCACGTAATAAAAGTACACACATATTTTTGTCGTCGTTTAAAAGTATAATAAATGTAAGAATAAATAGATTCTATTCCTCAAATGCACTTCTAAGCATTTCCATCAAACCATCGTCCTTTGTATATAAATATTACGTTTCTTCACTTTAGATCTCACACACACACACACACACACACACACCCCTTCGTATGAACGTATCAGAGATAAGTACAGCACTGCAGTAGTTCAGGCCTGTTAAAGGTGCAATTAGGACTTTAATACTGACATGCAGATTGATTAGCGTCGCTGGAGTTGCTGGTTCGAGCGTTAGACTGATCAGCGAGTATCAACCTGTCGTCTTCTCCTCGCTGCCGCACCTCAGATGTTTGTTCACCTTCTTATTGGACACGATGATGACGACGGGGCTCATGGCGGCGTAGAGGGACGAGAAGAAGATGCGCAGGTCTGAGATGAGCGCAGACGACATCGTCTGTTTCACGATTATGGTGTAAACCCAAAGCCCGTTGTCCACTCCGTACAACACGACGTACAGCGTCACCAACGTGACCACGGTAATGGCCGCCCTGCGTTCGGCAGAACCTCCTCCTCCTCCTCCACCGCCACCGCCTCGGATAGCTCTGACCTGCCGGCTGTGTTTGTAGAGGAAGACGAGGATGATGAGGCTGGCGGTGGTCATGAGCGTCATGGGCACCACGTCTCTGACCGTCTGCACCGCTCCGTTGGCGTCCTTGACGCTCACCGACGGGAAATTGATGAAGCAGAACTGCACGTTGATGCTGTTCTGGAGCAGCTTGGAGTTGTTCTTGGTGCCCACGGCGAAGACGATGGACGGCGAGCTCACGGAGATGTTGATGATCCACACGACCAAGAAGATGAGCCAAAGGAACCGGGCGAAAAGGTCCCGGGCGGTTGCCCAGCGCGACCCCGGGGGCGCGATGCTCAGGCTCTGGTAGGCGCTCAGCACGAAGGTGAGCCAGATGGAAAGCGAACGCGCTGTCCTGTAGACGAAAATGACGCCCTTGCAACCGGGGTCGTCGAAAACGTTGACGATTTGGAAGGTAGCGAAAACTTCGAGCACGCAGCGAACGGCCACCACCAGCAGGTTAGCCAGGGCCAGGTGCAGCACAATGGCATCGGCGGTGAGGAGACGCCGCTCGTGGTGCAGCGCCATCAGGAAGGCGTAGATCACGGCGATGTTGCCCGGGATTCCCGCCACGGCCAGAGAGAGGTACAGGAGGCCGCGCGTTAGGAGCTCAGAGTCCATCGCTAATCGCACAAAGATACCGATGATCGTGACGCTGCAAATCAGCATCAGATTTTTTTTAAATCTTGAACCGTCTGCGAAGTCTTTCCTACTTGTGCTGCTGGACCGAGGTATAATAAAGACCGAAAGGTTCTGCGACTCTCAACACCTCTTCCCGTGTCCTGTCAAGCGCTGAGCACCTCCTGTCACTCTTATAGGCGGTTTTTTGAGAGAACCACAGGGAGCGAGAGGAACTGCACGGTCCAGTGCTCGCCCACTGAGGCCTCGCCTCCACCTGCTTCTCATTATCCGAATGATGTTCACCTGACTGATCCACCACACACCTGGACGTGTCAGCGGAGGTGTCACCTTTCTTCACACACTGATCAACAACTGCCATGCAACAGGCAGCAATCTCAGTGTGTGTGTGTGTGTGTGTGTGTGTGTGTGTGAGAGAGAGAGATACAGCATAAGTCAGGGTTAGTGTAAATTCCATTACACACCATGATTTCATCTTCAACACTGCTTTAAATTCACTTGAGCCTGAACCACATGCAACGCAGTTACATAATCAGGATACGAAAAACTGGTAACTGTATTCCGTTACAGTTACGTCAAAAAACAAAGTAATCAGATTACAGAGACATTTTGTTAAAAAAATACTATAATTTTTTTCCATTTAAAATCAAAGTATTAAATCTTTTGACATAACGCAGTGTAGACAGCTGCTTGATTACAGTTCTGGTTCTCTTGCCAGTCGTGACTCACGTGAGCCCCCTCCTGGTGCACGAGCGAAATAACACCCGTCTCTAATCATTCTGCTCTAGAGGAACGCTGAAACTGTTTATTTATCACAATGATTTTTCCTGCTGGAAAAAGTCATGGAAATTTCGAAATTATTTTGTCTATAAAGGAGAAAATCATCACAGTACAGTGTTTTGCCTTCCAGCTGTGAAGACGAGGTCTTTATCGCAGGACTCGACATCTAAAATAAACAAGCATTTAAGTACGGAAATCACGTTAGCTAGGATAGCTAAAATGATTTAGTGTTAGTTAGTGCTTTGAATTTCCCTGGTGTGCAGGATCACAGGTGTGCGTGAGGCTGCCAGCTGTGCTGAATTAGCTGGGAACGTCCTGTATTCTGGTAGAAATGAACACGACTCACTCCGCTCCATCCTTTCATCCATTCACTCCATCCATTCATCCATTCACTCCACTCCATCCTTTCATCCATTCACTCCATTCCATCCATTCATCCATTCACTCCACTCCATCCATTCATCCATTCACTCCATTCCATCCATTCATCCATTCACTCCACTCCATCCTTTCATCCATCCACTCCATCCGTTCATCCATTCACTCCACTCCATCCATTCATCCATTCACCCCACTCCATCCATTCATCCATTCACTCCATTCCATCCATTCATCCATTCACTCCACTCCATCCATTCATCCATTCACCCCACTCCATCCATTCATCCATTCACTCCATTCCATCCATTCATCCATTCACCCCACTCCATCCTTTCATCCACTCCATCCATTCATCCATTCACTCCACTCCATCCTTTCATCCACTCCATCCATTCATCCATTCACTCCACTCCATCCATTCATCCATTCCATTCATCCATTCATCCATTCATCCATTCCATTCATCCATTCATCCACTCCACTCCATCCATTCACTCCATTCACTCCACTCCATCCATTCATCCAGTCACCCCACTCCATCCATTTATCCACTCCATCCATTCACTCCACTCCACTCCATCCATTCATCCACTCCATCCATTCACTCCACTCCATCCATTCATCGATTCACTCCACTCCACTCCGTCCATTCACACTACTCTGTCCATTCCCGGTACACAGGATGCCTACTGCAAAGCCGGTAATGTAAACTCCCACCAACATCCCAAGCTCGGTCGGTGAAAAGAGGATCACGGCCTTGATCAACATGTATTTTGAAATAGCCCAATGTGCATGTAGACTTTTTTTAATGTTGTGTGTGATGGTAATGACATTTCTTCCTTGTACTTGTTAACCTGGATTTTTTACTGAACAAACTTTTAAACAAATAATAACATGTTTAGTAAATATACACACTGTATAACAAAGCTTCTAAGTTCATGCTGCAAAATCATGAAAATTAATATGATTTTTGATCTTCAGATTTTCGATTGGTCACTGTTCTTGTAGAAATGTGCTCCACTGTCACTTCACTTCTCATTTCCATCATGATGTTGCTGATGTTGTTCATGTTGCTGTTGTCTTGACTTTATTTACATATGTGACCTTGAAATAATCCAAAAGTTATCAGAACTCTCTATATTAGCCATGCTAACCACACTGTCCATGTTAGCCATGCTAACCACATTGTCTATGTTAGCCATGCTAACCACACTGTCTATATTAGCCATGCTAACATTACTGAACTGTCCATATTAACCACACTTTCCATGTAAACTGTGTTAACAAGTTTTTTATAATCATATTGAAAGAGAAAAGGATAAACTGCAGAACTGAAACTGGAATTAAAACTTATTATTTAACAACACACCAAACCCCATGTTAACGTGTTAGCCATGCTAACCGTGCAGATTAACCATTTTAATCATATTAAACTCTTCCTGTCTGCCACACTCAGCGTTCACGTCGACTTCCATTAAAGTTTTTCTTGTTTTTGTTTTTTCTCATGAAAGCGACAGCACTACAACACCTTCAAGTGGAAAACCTGTGAAAGACCTCCGTAGTGAAGCGATGTAGCGTGTCCTTACGCACAAATACATTTCACATCAACGTATAAAACCTTAATTAATAGAAATTAACACTCAGCTTAGCAGAAGTCACACGATTCCCACGTTAAATTTTACGCACTTTCTTATTTAGACTCTTTACATGAAATGCACATGATTTTGTTCCCATGATTAAAAATTTTATGTTATTTTTTTCGGTGTATTATTTATTTATTTATTTATTTATTTTTCATTTTTTCATGTTTTTTCCCCCTTCACAGGATCAATTTATTTAAAATCATGTGATTTTTAAAAAAAAAAAATTTCACATAGTTTTTTTTGTTGTAAAGGTTATAATTTCTAACATCATATTCACATGACGTCACACGTGTTTAAATGAATTCACATGCAATTTCATAATCACGTGAAACTTATGTGGGTTTATTTTTTAAATTCAGATATAAACATTAACTCTGGATTCATTTATAGTCATTATTTTGGTTCATGGCTTTGCGCTGTATTTCTCCAGTGCATTAGGTGAAATGTTATTTTTTTTTAAATGAATAAACGAGCGGTGTTTTTATAGCACCTTTAGAACATCATTAACACTCGTCCCATCGTTGATGATCTAATTAGCAGGTACACGCTGTAATGTTCCTCATCTGGGTTCAGCTAATGAGTCCCGAGAGACGCTGATTTATTTAATCTGTGACAATAAAGAGACAAACAACATCGCAGTCATGGCTGGACTAATAGTTCATAATAGTTCTTTCTTTGATTAATCACATCACATATATTTATTTTTAAAAAAATTTTTGATCTCTTGTTCCAGTATTTCAGGCCTCACGGAAAATCTGTGGATGTTTATTAAATTTTTTGTTTTAAAAATGATAAAGCTCAGGCACTCAGAAGTAAAAGTCTTGCGTGCGTAGGCTTGTCCTCATCAAACCTGAGGGAAATCAGACACACCATGGGGTCTAATCTAATTAACCTGTCGCCATACACTTGGGTAATGGCGTCCAAAAGCAAAAAAAAAAAAAAAAAACATCTCGTCCCACAGCACGGTAAATAATTCTGTGCTCAGAGTCAGAGAAGTGAATTCCAAACCCTTTGATTTCCTCGAGGACGTTAAAGATTAAACGTACGAGAGCTCGTGTAGCTCTTTGTAGCTGTTAATCCATTCAGTATTTGTTTTTGTTTTTTCCTGTAAATATGTAAAAATGTTTTGGACAGAGATTACAAAACGGCTTCATACACACTGTTTTCCGACTAACCTGCATTTCGACTCGACGACATAGCCTATGATTTTTATTTATTTTTTTTAAACGTCTAAATAAATTTTTTTAAACGTCTAAAATAGTAAAACACTCTACACCACATTGCTGTCGAATTCTGTGTTCTGATTGGTCAGGAGGTGTTGAATAATTTTCTATAACAGCAGCTCTGACAGTAGCGCAGGTTTATATTAATGCACTCGTTCTAATATGTTATCGTTTCCATAGCAACAGCTCATTATTCACAGGGACGTGTACGGCAGTAGAACGTGTATAATCATCGATACAGTGACGTTTTCTGTAAGGAGACGTTTATGTAACATTTATTAATGAACATTTATGGAAGGAGTCTCCAGTGTCAGCGCTTTGTAACAGTCAAAGGTAAAGCTGTAACTAAGTTTTCAGACGTCTTCAGGACAGAGGAGTTTACGCTTCTTTGCAGTTTCTCTGTAACATGACAAGCTGCGTTTTATTTTTTTTGTCTTATTAACTTGAAGAGAGAGAATAAAGAGAGACTGCTGAGGGAACGACTGTTTATAGGTGCTGTAACGTAAGCGACAACAGAAACTAACTCGTTTCGTGGACGTTCCACAGTGTTAAATGTGACTATAAATGGAAAAAGATATGCGCCATACTTTAATAAATAAAAAAAATGATATATAATCGTTGGCCCATTGCTGTGGTGTAAGAGGAATGAAACACTCAGGAACGTGCTGTTAGAGGAAAATAATCAACTTTGGAAACAGGAACAGGAACTCCGCTCCATCACACCACACCTTCTCTGATTATCTGGTGATAGAACTGTTCACTGTGTGTTTTTAATATTTCATGTCCGTTGTGCTGATTTGGTTGCACAGATCTGGCAACCCTGACTGCAGCGTACTTGATTAGTAAAATGTAGAGATTGGAAAAAAATATCCAATCTCTTTTATTTAAAAAAAATGCTTTAAACCCCACCATCCTGAAGCACACAAGCTGCTGCTCTTCCCTAACTGACTGACTCGTGATTATTAACACCAACCAACACACCTCCAGTGAGAACTGCGGACTTTAGGAGTCTCGGCTCGTCTCAGTGTGTGTCCCTAACTCTAACTCCATCTTCCTTTAAAGTGAGCTCACTGCTGGATGTTCGTGTGCTGCATGTTGGTGTTTCACTCGTGCATGTGTAGTTGTTTTCACTAAAAGGTTAACTGTGCAGTAAGCAGGTGGGGCTCGCACTCGGTTTCCTTGGTGACTCTGGTTTCCATGGTTACTTGGAATCTTGCGGTGTTTTGTTTCGGCGTGCGTCGGGGTCCCAGCGGAAAAGCACACATTATAAATTCGCATATCTTTACTTCCATCCCTGGTGATGAAGACTACAAATGCGCGTGAGCCGTCGCAAGAAGAAGTTCCAGGTGAGCTTTTATCCATTCCAGATATTAATGTCATGTCAGGCAAAGGTGCTAATATATATAATTTATTTAAAAAAAAAACTTCAGTTCTTCAGTAATACGTTCCATGTTGCATTTCCTGACTGTCTCGGTCTTGCTGTGTGACTCAGAAACCAGGCTCCATGGACCTTTGCATCACCATTAAAGGAGTCTCGTTCCTCCTGCAGACGGGGCTGGGAATTCTGGGTAACGCGTCCGTGCTGATGGCGTACGCTCATATCGCTTTCGTAGAGTCGCGCCTGCAGCCCGTGGACAGAATCCTGGCTCACCTGGCCTTCAGCAACCTGCTGCTACTGCTGACGCGTGGCGTTCCACAGACGATGGTCATCTTCGGCCTGCGCAACCTGCTGGACGATCCGGGCTGCAAAGTGGTGATCTACGCCTACCGCGTCGGCCGCGCCCTCTCTGTCTGCCTCACCTGCATGCTGAGCGTCTTCCAAGCGCTGACTATCGCACCGTCCGCCGGGCCGCACCTGACCAAACTGAAACCTCGTCTCCCGCACCTGGTCATACCCACCTTCGTAGGACTGTGGCTCCTCAACATGATTATCTGCATCGGCGCTCCGCTTTTCTCAATGGCACCTCGGAACGGCACCGTGCCCGCCTTCACCCTCAACCTCGGCTTCTGTCACGTCGACTTCCGTGACAACCTGTCATACGTGGTGAATGGCGCGGCCCTCTCGACGCGAGACTTCACCTTCGTGGCCGTCATGCTGGCGTCCAGCGGCTACATCCTGGTCCTCCTGCACAAACACAGCAGGCAGGTCAGGTCCATCCGACGCGCTCAGCAAGGAACTTCCATGGAAATGCGGGCGGCGAAGACCGTGGTCATGCTGGTGGTGCTGTACACCGTGTTCTTCGGCATCGATAACGTGATCTGGATCTACATGCTGACCGTGGCCCAGGTCCCGGCTGTGGTGGCGGACATGAGAGTGTTTTTCTCATCGTGCTACGCCACGCTCAGTCCTTTCCTCATGATAAGCACCAATAAGAAGATAAAGGAGAGGCTGGTGTGTGCGGCTGGAGAACAGCCGGCTGAGGACTCCACCGAGAAACCAAGCACTAAATGAACTTTTATTTTTCATATTCAAGTTGTAATACTAGATGACAAATATTTTAGTATTCTTGATATATTATGAATTATTATTATTGTGCTAAGGTTTCTAAAATAAAAAAATATATATATTTTTCTGCCTTTTGTACTGACTTTTATTTTGTTGTCTAAATGGCGGCCATTTTGTACAAGTACTGCCTTACTTTTAAACTTAATTAAATTAGCTAACCAGCTACTTAATGACTCAATTTTTTACAGCATATGTAATGTAAAAAAACAATTCAAAAAATAAAACAAAATGTAAAGCTGTATACGTAAGAGCAGCCATTGCTTGTACAGGGGTTAGACGTTAGACGGAGGCGCGCATGCGTGATGCATCACGGCCGCTGGACACCAATGCGCATGCGCGGTGGTGTTGCGCATGCGCAGTGCTAGTCGGGCAGGAGCTCGCGGTAGTGACAGTTGCTCCGTTGTGCTTGACGCTTGGGGTGGGAGAGACCGGAAAAACTCGCTCGCTAAGCATCAAACACAAGGTAAAAAAAACTAATAATAACATAAATAGTACGTATCTAAGTCGTGTGTGTCGGTTAAGAAGGGATCCGTGATGTTCAGCGATGTTACAGTTCGGTAGAAAGACTGCGATTGAGAGTTTTATTCGGCCAAACAAAGGGCCGTTTTCGTTGGAACAGATCGTACTTCCGCTTATGGGGCTTATGCTAAGCTAAGCTAAGCTAAATAGCTTTCTTAAATTATTAGCGTCTGATATCGAAAATAATTGTAAATATTGAGTTTAGAGCTTGAACAGGCAGAAATGGAGGACTAAAAGTGATGTGAAAGTAGAATTCCCGTTAAACAGATTTAAGCTTAAGTTCAAATCGACACTGTTTATTGTTTATTTAATAAATCTGATGGTTTTAATGATCCGAGCCACTTTTATATATTTATAGAAAAATAAAATCAGCCTTGAAACCCTTGTAACAGCTTGTTTTGTTGGTTTAAATGTGCTGGATAAAGCCGGTTTATTTCCTGTGTTCAGGAGATTACACTTACAGCTGTAACAGTGTGACATTTCCTCGGTTTGATACCGGAGTGAGAGAATGTATCGCGATATCTCGGTATTAACTCATCATTTAAAACACAGAAAGGTGGTGAAAAAAGAAACAGAGTGTTAGAGAAATCATTCAATATGTCTGCGCAGTAGTTTAAACTACAGCTTCGTCGTTTAAGCAAACAACATTTTCACATTTTGTTTATTTTATAGTGAAAAATTCTGCATTGAAACGTCGCATGATAATTTCCGCTAAACGAAAAATAAACTTCGTGATTTAATTCCTTACCACATTGAAATCCTTCCTTTTCCTCAGGAAAGTTTGCAGCAAGTGACGCTATTTTTTAAATTTTTTATTTTTGCAAAATTTGTCACATGATGATAAAGAAGAAGATCGCCGTCGCTAGCTTTACTTTATTATAATTTCTACCACAACACTTAAATTCTCCATTCTGATTGGTCAGAAGGTGTTGATTAATTCTCTATAACAGCAGCTCAGACAGTAGCGCAGGTTTATATTAATGCTCTCGCTCTAATACGTTATCGTTTCCATAGTAACAGCTCATTCACAGGGACGTGTACAGCAGCTCAACTAAAAAGAAACGGATTTAAAAAATCGTTGATACGGAGAAGTTTTCTGTAAGGAGATGTTTATGTAACATTTATGGAAGGAGTCTCCAGTGTCAGCGCTTTGTAACAGGCAGAGGTAAAGCTGTAACAGAGGAGTTTACACTTCTTTGTGCGTAACAAGCTGCATTTTTTTTTTGTCCTTCGACTTTCAACTTGAAGAGAGAGAATAAAGAGAAGCTGGTGAGGGAACGACTGTTTATAGCTGCTATAACGTAAGCGACAACAGGAACTCACTTCATGAACGTTTCATGAACATTAACTGTAACTATAAATGGATAAAGTGTGACATGTCAATCTTTAATAAATTTTAAAAAGGCAATCATCGGGAAATTATTGTACTTTTATTCAATTTTTAAACACTTTTATTTAATATTTTTGAATTTTTTTTATATTGTTATTTTTTTCTTTTTGTTGCTGCTATTATTTATTCCATTATTATTATTATTATTATTATTATTATTATTATTATTATTATTATTGGCCTGATTTATTTTTGATTACCCTTCGTTTCTTTATTTCTCTAATGCACTTCGAGCTTGTATTATTATTAGTAGTAGTACTAGTAATAATAGTAATAATAGTAGTATAATAGTAATAGTAGCAATATTAGTAATAATAATTGTATTAGAAAAAGTGGTAGAAATAGAAATAATTGTAATAGTGGTAGTAATAGTATTAGTAGTGGTAGTAATAATAGTAATTGTAGTAGTAGTAATAGTGGTATAAATAGTAGTAATAATATTAGTACTTGTAGTAATAGTGGTAGTAGTAATAGTAGTAATAATAGTAGTAGTAGTAGTAGTAGTGGTAGTAATAATAGTAAAATCACTGGTGAAAATTGAGCGCAGTTACTGAGCGAAAATGAGGAGATTTAATTTGGTGGAACAGAAAGTGTTTCATTAACAAAACTCCAACACTGCAGCGTAACCAAAACAAATTATATACTGATGATAATAAATCTGATCTAGAGAGCTAGCTAGCTAGGACTGGTAAAAGCGTTGTTATGGTTATAGTGCGTTCCAGTTAGCGCTATTTCTAGGGGGAAAAAACAGGCTAAATTTATTTAAAGTTTGCGTAATTTATGAAACCAAATCCATCCACTCCTGTAAAAGCAGCCTCACGTAAATTACCTAAGCGTACCTCCGGTTCCGGTTCTGGTTCTGGTTCGTGTCTGTAACCCAGGCTCTGTGTTCCTCTAGAGAGATGGCAGCGATCCGTAAGAAGCTGGTGATCGTCGGAGACGGCGCGTGCGGGAAGACGTGCCTCCTCATCGTCTTCAGTAAGGACCAGTTCCCCGAGGTGTACGTCCCCACCGTGTTCGAAAACTACGTGGCCGACATCGAAGTGGACGGCAAACAGGTAACTGAAACGGCACAAACGAGTCCAGTTTCGGAGGCAGAAAATCAAGAAAAATATTAGCTACTTGAAGCTACTCACGCTGCGTAACACCTGCGAAGATTTTAGTTTTTTGTCAAATCTCAGCTCGAAAACTCCGAACGCAGACGTAACTTTAGACGCAACTTTAACTTTGGCGTGAATAACCGAGACGTTACCGTACAGTCGGCGTGTGCTGATGTATGGAAGTATTTATATTTATCTTTAAATAAGTATTTATATTTCAAAACTAATTGAAAATCGTATTTGTAGTTGCGTTTTCTGTTTGCGGACGCATAAATTGCGACATAATTCAAACGAAAATGCAAATCAGCTTCATCTCACACGGCTTCAGCGGGTCAATCCCCGACATTATTGACTTGAACTGGATTATCTGAAACAATAGAACTATTCTTTCTAGATTTTTCTTCTTCAAAAAAAAACGTTGTTAGTGCATTTTTAATATCTTGCGTGTCAGGTGCTTGCTACATGTCTTAAATTCGAAGACACGGTTTTTGCATTCGATTGTGCATTTTTATCTTAAATTCGAAGTTCGAGGACAGAAGCAGCACGAATTGTTAAAATATTGGTGACATTCGTTCTTATGTAAACAAACAAGCAAGTAAACACAATTCGGAATTTCGAAGTCAGCAGAAATGATCGAGGCCACGTCCATATATCGTACGATACGTCGATAACGTAAGTATCGTGACAGGCCTGAGTCACAGTCGACGTCCGAGAAGGAAAATGCGGCGAACAGACGATTGTGCCGATGCTTCGCGGCTCTAAAACGCGGTCGACTGACACTAACGTCACGTCAGATACAAACACGCCCCGTGGTATTATCCCCGCCCCCGTCAAGGCATCGGAAACGCAAACGCAAAGGGAATACGCGACTCCGAGGAAGTGAAATAGCGAACGGGGTAACCGTTATTCCTATTCCGATATGACAGCGTCATAACTCGTACGACATGAGAAATGCAATTGCACACGGACTTTGCTTTTCCGTTCGAAACAAAAAAATGTAAACGGTAATACGCGATTTGCATTTGAATTTGAATTACGTCACAATTTACGTGTGCGCAAATAGAAAACGCAGTCACAGACGCAGCTAGTTTCGAAAACAGTCCGGAAAACACTTCCATGCTGACGATCGGTTTTCTGATACGTTTTCTGATAATCGTCACGCGCAAAATCGTCACGTCATCATGGATATTTTACAGAAGAAAAAACAATTACATAATGCTAATAATAATAATATGAAAATATGACGCGATGGGTCACGATTAAAGATCAGACGAACGTTAATTTATCGAAAAAGAATATTTTAACGCTTTGACACACAAATTAGTTTAAAAGACGTATCTAGGTTTTTTTTTTTTGTTTTTTTTTTGTTTTTTTTTAATTTATGATTTACGATCATCGCTTACACTTTTTTATACCCGCAAGCCGATACGCGAAACTCATTTTGAGGAAACGTGTGTTTGTGTGTGTGTGTGTGTTTTCAGGTGGAGCTTGCGCTGTGGGATACGGCAGGACAAGAAGATTACGATCGTCTCCGTCCGCTCTCCTACCCCGACACCGACGTCATCCTCATGTGTTTCTCCATCGACAGTCCTGACAGTCTCGGTAAAGTTCACCGCACCGACACCTAAAACACACAACAAACTACAAACCACCATCACCATCATCATCACCATCATCACCATCACCACCATCACCACCATCACCACCATCATCATCATTATCATCACCACCATCATCATTACCATCACCACCATCATCATTATCATCACCACCACCATCATCATTATCATCACCACCACCATCATCATTACCATCACCACCATCATCATTATCATCACCACCATCATCATTATCATCACCACCATCATCATTACCATCACCACCATCATCATTATCATCACCACCATCATCATTATCATCACCACCATCATCATTACCATCACCACCATCATCATTATCATCACCACCACCATCACCA
>CM040473.1:707698-721899 GCA_022758105.1 Pangasianodon gigas | reverse complement strand
AAAATTTTTTTTTTTTTTTTTTTTTTTTTTTTTGGTTTGGTTTTTCTTTCTTTCAAAACAAACAGAAACCTAATTTGGTATCTTTGTGTATTAAAGAAAAACTTTTTAGGAACCTCGTGTTTTGTCTTTCTTACGTTCCATTTATTTGCTTCTCCGACTTTTTTTTTTCTTTCTTTTTTTTTTTTTATAATTGAAAGCGACTTGAACGTGTTTAGGAGCAAGTGATTTTTGAAAAATGTCACTGCAGCAGATAAACTGATGAAAATCTTGCTGGGGAACAAAAAAAACATTAGTTTGTTTTGAACACATGACAGACAAGTGTTATTGCATCATAACCTTTACGAGCCAATCAGGGTCTGGTATGCAAATGAAGGCCATGCAGCACTGGTTTCCCAGGAACAAGGGGGTGGAGCGTGTAGGGCTGGGGATGTTTTTAATTTGCATATTTATCAAAACATACAGCAGTGAAGTTTTTTTCTTTATATAACGTCTATATTATTGTATTCATATGATTTACACCACATCATGGCTGAATGCTGGATTCTGATTGGTCAGAAGGAAGGAATAAAACACTCTGGGACGTGCTGTTAAAGGAAAATAATCAACGGTGGGATGGTGGGATGCGTCCCGAAGGTCAAGCACAGTTACTGTTCCACACTGAAGTTGATTATTTTCCTATAACAGCATGTCCCTGAATCTTTCATTCCTCTTACACAACAGCAATTACGTTTTTTTTTATTATTAATGAACAACATTTACTTTTTATCTGTTTATAGTTACATTTAATTTGTGAAACAAGTTAGTTCCT
This sequence comes from Pangasianodon gigas, assembly GCA_022758105.1. Taxonomy (NCBI): domain Eukaryota; kingdom Metazoa; phylum Chordata; class Actinopteri; order Siluriformes; family Pangasiidae; genus Pangasianodon; species Pangasianodon gigas. The sequence continues at coordinate 721,091 of CM040473.1, read as the reverse complement.
GTTCTCACTTACGTTAACGTAAACTCCTCTGTCCCGAAGATGTCGGAAAACCTAAAGTTACAGTTTTAACTCTGAATGTTACAAAGCGCTGACACTGGAGACTCCTTCCATAAATGTTACATAAACACATTCCTCCTTACAGAATCTGTTTATCATCAGCGTAGCGTCCGCTGTACACGTCCCTGTGAATGAGCTGTTACTATAGAAACGATAACGTACTAGAACGAGCGCATTAATATAAACCTGCACTTCTGTCAGAGCTGCTGTTATAGAAAATTAATCAACACCTTCTGACCAATCAGAATCTACGTATCCACATTATCGAGGTTGATTTTTCTGTCTCTGACTGAGAGACTTGCCCGAGCGAGTTATCTGTCAGAGTGAGAGTTTTTTTTTTTTAGCTGCTCAGGGTGATTTATCAGTAACTGTGTTACAGTGTCTTTAAAATATAAACATACATTCTTATACAGAGTACTCCGGCAACGTGAATCCACACTCCTGTTGTATTTCGAGTCACGCCATACTGCTCGTGTGTGTGTGTGTGTGTGTGTGAGATGAGCAGCAGTCGGAGTGGTCCGTATAATGAAAGAATCCGCGTTTGTGGATTCACCGTCCCGCTCTCTGTCGTCGTCACTGGTGTTTCTTGTCGGCTTTGCGAGCGTGTGTGACCAGGACGGGCAGCAGGGCGACCGCAGCGATCAGCGCCGCCAGCAGGGGGCGATAAAACAGCCAGCCGACGGAGATGGTGAGGAGAGAGAGCGAGCAGGACACACACGCCGCGAAGAGCTTCACGCCCACGGACACCAGCTCTCTCAGCACGGGGACCCAGTCCACTACACACACACACACACACACACACACAATATTAACACTACACTAAACAACCTGCTTACACACACCACCACGTGATGAAAGTAATCATCATTCAGGATATTATGTATAGATATTACATATATAGGGTCTCACACACATGTGGTATATAACCGTATAAAGAGCTCTGTGTGTGTGTGTGTGTGTGTGTGTGTGTGTGTGTGTGTGTGTGTGTTACCAAGAGTGTAAAAGATGCGCATGGTCAGATTGATCCCGAGGAACATGAGGAGCCAACCACCCGCTCTCAGAGCCCACGTCTTCATCACGTTGTACTGATGTTCTCGAGCAAAGACCTCCTACACACACACACACACACACACACAGAACTCTAATCATCACCTGTTAATTTTATTCATCAGGCTATGAGTATAACATCTAAATCATCACACACTCGCCAAAATCACTTTAAACATATAGCCCCGCCTTCAGACTTTAGGCCACGCCCCCTCCCTGAGGAAGACTTCCTTTTGTGCACGTTTATAGATATCAGTGTGTCATTCTGAGTCAGAAAACACATCAGCCAGATCAATCAGCTCCACACTGCCGGCTGACCAGACGCACCGTGCGAAACACACACACACACACACACACACACCTCTGCTGTGAGCTCCTCCAGGTAAAGGATCTCCAGCGTGTCTCCTGATTTGGACTTAAAAGGCATCAGTTTGTCTTCCTTCTGCATCGCCACCACGCTCACCTGCACACACACACACACACACACACACACACGCACACACGCACACACACACTTTCATAATAAAGATCAGGTGATGAATTATCGGGTGTGTAAAGAGGACGTTTGTGAATGAACTCACTTTCTGCGCTGGTCCGGGGAAGGAGCCTTCACCACTGAGTCCAGCGTAGGAGAAGCTCACACGCACGTCTCCCACCTACACACACACACACACACACACACACACACACACAATAACGTCACCAACATCACCTCTACGATCCAAAGTCATTATGTAAGTAATAAACACGGTGTGTGTGTGTGTGAGAGAGAGAGTTAAGGTAACAGTGTGATGAAGCAGAGTCACTGTTACTACCCTGAAGTGGATTATTTTGCTTGGGGGCATGCCGTTATAGGAAAATAATCAACTTCAGAGTGGTACGAGTAACTCCGCTTCACGTCGGGTCGCATCACACCACCCCGCTGATGATTATTTTCCTTTAACTGCACGTCCCTGAGTGTTTTATCCTTCAGGGGGTGGGGGGTAACAGCAACTACGGTTCATCACACCACATCAGCACTCAGTATTTACTAGAAATGATCTGTGTGTGTGTGTGTGTGTGTGTGTGTGTGTGTGTGTGTGTGTGTGTGTACCTCTGGTCTCCGAGGGTTGGCTGTGTGGTAGAAATGATCTTCGTACACCGTGAGAAACGGGTCAGTAACAGAAAGTGCACTCAGACTCAGAGTCTGGAAATTATTGATCTGATCAATCAAACCTGCAGAGAAAATACAACAGGTTACAACCACATCTCTCTCTCTCTCACACACACACACACACACACACACACACACACACACACACACACACACACACACACACACTGATAAACATTACAAACTCTTTTTTTAACTACAGTAAGTGGACAAATATAAACAGGAATCAAGGGATCCATTTTACACCTGAGTTACACACACACACACACACACACACACACACACACACACACACAACTGGACGTCACCACTAGAGGGCAGTGTTTAGCATTAGACTGTCATTTTAGAGCAAAGTCACACGATGAAATTCCTTTAATCACAGATAAGCAAACAAAATACGGTAAACTTAACAAATAAATACCTTTTGAGAGAGAAAAATGGCCGACCCACACGTCAGGGGCGACGACAGTGACGCTCTCCACCGCCATCGCACTACAACACAACGCAACACACACCATGAAAAGAGATAATGTGTGTGTGTGTGTGATAAATATAAACATACATACATCGTGAGCTGTACCTGGGATTGACGTGGCCGATCTCCTTATCAAAATTTCTGCTGTTGATGAGCTCCGACTTCCACTCTGTGTCTGAAATGAAGCATGAAAACGAATCATAAATAAGGATTAAAACACGACATGTCATGCTGTTAGAGGAAGATAATCAGTGCCAGCGTGGTGTGGTGTAGAAGTTCATTATTTTGCCTATAACAGCACGTCCTCTTACACCGCAGCGTTTTGACAACGCAGCATGTCACATAAAAGCGTAAACTCCTCTGTTCTGAAGATGTCTGAAAACTAAGCGCTGACACTGGAGACTCCTTCCACAAAGGTTACACAAACGTCTCCTTACAGTAAACGACTTTTTAAAATCCATTTACGTTGCGCATCCGCCGTACGAGCCCCTGTGAATGAGCTGTTGCTATAGAAACGATAACGTATTATTAATTCATTAGAACGAGCGCATTAATATAAACCTGTGATCTGCAGCTGCACTACTGTCAGAGCTGCTGTTATGGAAAATTAATCAACACCTTCTGATCAGCGCTGTGGCGTAAAGCACATATTAATTCTGATTTGTGAGAAAGATGAACTCACTGTACGTGTACGTGGTCTCTGTTTTAGTTTCTCCGTTCTCAGTATAGTCCCTGTGAACAGACACAGAACGTGAAGACGAGCTGGAGGTTCAGAACGAAGCCTGAGCTGGAGTTTTTATTATTTTTTTTACTCACCGTGACTCCTGATACTCCACCCACTGGTACATCTCCACATTCCTCTTCAGCTTCACCGCATGAACCGCGACCCTGTAGTTCGGATCATACAGAGGCTGAGAGAGAGAGAGAGAGAGAGAGAGAGAGAGAGAGAGAGAGAGAGAGATCAGTGCCACCAACACGTCTGGAGATCAATAATCTCGATGGTTATAACGGGGAGGTACCTGAGCCGTGCGCAGAGAGGCTGAGAGGTGAACGAGTTGCCCGTTGTTCTGAGGGTCAACATAAACGTCCGGGTGAAGGGTCACAACCCGGGCGAGACCCTCATCCAGAGAGGACGCGGTGCGGATCGCTCTCCCCTGCAGAGGACAGAAGAGAGGTGAAGAGACGGAATGTGTGTGTGTGTGTGTGTGCTCTAAGTCTGATTCCTGTGTGGTGTGTTAAACATGTGCTACTCTTAGTACTGTAGGTTTTTTTTGTGTTTGTGTGCTTTTTATGTCGTCTGTCTGGGGCGTCTGTTTTTTTTTTCCTCTGTGTGTGTGTGTGTGTGTCTATCCGTCAGGGGAGTATGTCAATTTGTGTGTCCGTCTGTATGTCCGTCTAGGGTGTCTGATTCTATCTGATGTCTGGGATGTCTGTCCATCTCAGACATGTGTCTATCTGGGACGTTTATTCGTCTGGGCGTCTTACTGTCTAGACAATCACCAGTCTGGGACATTTATCTGTCTGGAGAGTTTGTCCATCTGGAGTGTCTGCTTGATTAGGACTTTCACCGATTGTCTGCGTCGTACTTTAAATCATAAAGCATATAATTTACTGCAGAGGTTTATCAGGCGGAAAACCCCGGTCTGTGTAACGAAGAGGTTGGAAAACATCCTGTTTTAAAATACGACATACACAAAGTTTGTTGAGAAATAAAAAACATTTCCATTCTTGTTAGTTCTTGTTAGTGCAGCAGTAAAGGAGGCGTGGCTCCAGTACAGGAGGCGTGGCTTCCTCATCCTCATTTTAACACACTGAAACACATCACATCACATCCAAACAGCTCATGGCTGCTTTTAAATGTACTGTTCATCCATCGGATCGCTGATCAGGTATCCAGATGTTCATCACATCTGTCTCAGGAGGACAGATACGTGCTTGGTTATGATCTTCACAGTTTCTAGCACTTGGCCACGTAAAGCACACTGACCTCATTAGTGAAGAGCACGTAGAAGGAGAGGAAGAAGAGGGCCACGCCCACCGCCATCCCCCCCATCGTTTCTCCCAGACGCTCCAGGAATCCCGGAGAGCTCCGAGTGTGAACGCGAGTGTGCCGATCCCGACCATCCTCACCGGAAAACTACAACACGGACAAAACAAACGCCAGCGAATCAGTAAGAGAACAATACAACCACATCTAAACAATCAGCTTCCTAACAAAATAATCTCACACCACTGCTGAATTCTGCACTCTGATTGGTCAGAAGGTGTTGATTAATTCTCTATAACAGCAGCTCTGACAGTAGCGCAGGTTTATATTAATGCGCTCATTCTAATACGTTATCGTTTCTATAGCAACGGCTCATTCACAGGGACGTGTACAGCGGACGCTCTGCTGATGATAAACATAAATAAAGTTTGAAAAAATGTTGATACGGTGAAGTTTTCTGTAAGGAAATGTTTATGTAACATTTATGGAAGGAGTCTCCAGTGTCAGCGCTTTGTAACAGTCAGAGGTAAAGCTGTAACTGTAAGTTTTCTGACATCTTCAGGACAGAGGAGTTTACGCTTCTTTGCAGTTTCTCGATAACATGCGTGACAAGCTGCGTGGTTTTTTTTGTCTTATTAACTTGAAGAGAGAGAATAAAGAGGCTGGTGAGGGAACGAGTGTCTATAGCTGCTATAACGTAAGCGAGAACAGGAACTAACTTGTTTCACGAACATTAACTGTAACTATAAACGCATAAAAATATGGCGTGTTGTTTATTAGTAAATTTAAATAGTTGGCAAACTGCTGTGGTGTAAGAGGAATAAAACATTCAGGGACGTGCTGTTAGAGGAAAATAATCAACTCCTCGGTGGTAACAGTAACTGTGCTTTTACTGTAACAGCACCACACACACACACACACACACACACACACACACACACTGTTTTACTCCTTACACAAAACTCCGACATATATCGTAGACATGCATGAAGTCAGTAAATTTGTGCAGTAATGAAATGTTGCTTACCGACATGACTGGGGTTGTGACGCGAACAGGAAGTGTCTGAAAGGCGGAAGAGGAAACTGGTCGAAAATAAACTCTCGCGCGCAAACTTTCACAGTTTAAACGGTTTATAGAGTGATTAATTTACAGTTAAATAAAACCGCAGCTGATGCTGATGCTGATGCTGTTGTTGTTGTTGTTGATGATGATGATGATGAAGAGATGTAATTCTGTGCCCCTAGTAGTGAGTGAATTAAATTCTGACGTGTTCTTCTTCTTCTTTTTTTTTTTTTTTTTGTAAACACATCAAAGCGGAAGCGCGCTCCTGCCGCTAAGCATGCCGGGAAATGCAGTCTTCCTCTTGTGTGAGCCCGTGAGCTGAACACCTGCACACCGCCACCTGCTGGAGCATTGTGCAGTCAGGGAGGAGTTAATAAACAAAAAAAAAGTTTTCAAAAGGTTTTCACCTCCTGGTTTCTGTGTACGCCATTTCAAATAAAAGTTTATTCAAACTGTACAGTAATACATTTTCAGTTCTAATACCAATTAAATATAATTCTAATTAATTTAACACTAATTGGGGAATCTGTCTGTATTTCTCTGGATTTCTGTGTGTCTGGGGCAGCTTTCTGTCTGAACAGCGTATCTTCTTGTCTGGGGTGTTCGTCTATCCCCGTCTCTTCGTCTGTCTGGAACATCATCCTGTCTGGGGTGTCGTCCTGTCAGGAACGCAGGTGTGTCGGGAACGCAGGTGTGTTTGGAACGCAGGTGTGTCGGGAACGCAGGTGTGTCTGGGGCATTTGTCTCTCTGGAGTGTTTTCGTGTCTGTGGATCAGTGAATCAATCCTGCAGCTGCAGTGCAAACCTGCTCTCGGGCATCACTTCTGTGCACAACAACGCTCTTCCTCACCGTCTCAGAAAGATCTCCTCCTCCTAATGTTCCTTCACTGAGAGGATTATGACTGATGGGATCATGTATTACGGTGTTTATGAAGATGATGACACACACACACACACACACACACACACACACCTGCAGCAGCTTCACCCATCCATGTGTTTAACCGTCAGTGAGCTCCAGTGGATTCAGCATGCCTGACTTCGATGTCATCGTCCTGGGCACCGGGCTCAAGGTAAGAAAATCATCATCATTATCAATATCTTCTTCTTCTTTATCATCATCACTAATGCTCCTCCAGTCTGTCATATGTTGAGCAGGAATGGAATAAACCTTAAAACCTATCTGTATTTAAATAAATAATGATTTTCATGCAGTATTGCATCATTTATCTGGAAAACATGAACAGTTATTGACTTTGTTCACTAATCGTTTGTATGGATTTACATGAATATATTTCATCATTGACTCAGACTCATATATATATATAAGCCTAAATATTATTATATATTATTATGTTTTAGAAGTATCATTCAAAGTATATTGACCAAAGACCTGTCGCTATTCCTTCACTTAGTTCATTTCGTTTTTCTAAATTTCTCCTTCCAGGTGTAATTTAAAATAATTTACGGTGTTATATCAGGTGTGCCTCCTGGGTTATCTCCTTAAAGACTGAGCCTGAGTGAGAGGAAAAATAATCTCTCTCATTAAAGTTGACACAAATCTTAATGAAGCTGAATCCTGACTAAGGGTCGTACTTACAGGGCCTCCTGCTGGCTCTGCTGCGAGGGATTAGGGGTCGTAATCCTACACACACACACACACACTTGCTAAAAGATTTTATAAAAACTCACACCAGGCAATACAAACAACGACTGCAGATCAGATCCAGTATTTGAACACGGCAGGTGTTACATATGTGTTACATCACTGTTACACCGCTCTTACTTTACTGTTACTCTGGTGTTACTCTGGCGTTACACTTATATCAAGCCCTGGTGTTACACTTATGACACTTATTCTAAGGCTAATCAGCTTTACTACAGTATGATACTTTGTTGTAACATTAGTATCACTCTCATGTTTTACTGGTGTTATGAGGGGTGTTACTCTTGGAGTTACTTCAATGTTACATGTTACTCTGGAGTAACATTCATGTTACTTCACTGTTACACCAGAGTCACCGTTAATGTTGCTGTCTTTGCTGTTACTCTGGAGCTACATAACTGTAACTCTGAAGTTGCATTAATGTTAAATAGCTGTTACTCTGGAGTAACCTTCATGTTACTTCACTGTTACACTGCAGTCACTGTAACGTTGCTGTCTTTGCTGTTACTCTGATGCTACATAACTGTAACTCTGGAGTTGCATTAATGTTACACAGCTGTTACTCTGGAGTAACCTTCATGTTACTTCCCTGTTATGCCGGAGTCACCATTAATGTTGCTTTGCTCTTACTCTGGAGCTACACAACTGTTACTCTGCAGGTGCATTAATGTTACATAGCTGTTAATGTGGAGTAAACTTCTTGTTAGGTTACTGGAGTTACATTGCTGCTACTCTTGCTCTGGAGTTCAATTAATAACGCTTTACTGTTAGTCTAGAGTGACATTATCATTGCTCTTTTGTTGCATAGCTGTTACTCTTGGAGTTACATCAGTGTTACTCTTAGTGTTGCACTGGTGTTATATTTATGATATGAAATGGTGTTACTCTGGTTCACTAGGTCATGTTGGTGTACGTTAGTATTAGTGTTTTACTGATGTAGTGGTGTTACTCTGGAGTCAGACAACTGTTACACTTGTGTTACAGTACAATGGTGTTACACTTATTATATGCTAATATTACTGTGGTTTATTAGGATATGTTGGTGTAACATTAGTATTTCTACTAACATCAGGGTGCTGTTGCGCCCGAGTTACTTTGGAGTTGCATTGCTACCTGTTACTCTGGTGTTACATTACTATTACATTGCTGTTACACTGGTGTAACACTTACGTAACTACGTTACCCTTGTTTACTAGGATACGTTTGTGTAATATTAGTATTACTCTAGCGTTTTTACTGCTATGATGGTGATGTTACACTTGTGTTTCACTTGTGTTGCTCTGGTGTTACATTGCTGTTACACTGGTGTAACACTTACGTAACTACGTTACCCTTGTTTACTAGGATACGTTTGTGTAATATTAGTATTACTCTAGCGTTTTTACTGCTATGATGGTGATGTTACACTGGTGTTTCACACCTGTTGCTCTGGTGTTACATTGCTGTTACACTGGTGTAACACTTACGTAACTACGTTACCCTTGTTTACTAGGATAAGTTTGCGTAACATTAGTATTACTCTAGCGTTTTTACTGCTATGAAGGTGATGTTACACTGGTGTTTCACTCGTGTTGCTCTGGTGTTACATTACTGTTATACTGGTGTAACACTAATGTAACTATATTACCCTTGTTGACTAGAATAGGTTGGTGTAACATTAGTACTACTCTAGCGTTTTTACTGCTATGAAGGTGATGTTACACTGGTGTTTCACTCGTGTTAGTCTGGTGTTCACATAATGTTACAGTTATTCTTGTCTTGCACGTATACTTTAGTTACTCGAGTTGACTAGGTTGTGTTGGTGTAACAGTGTTTTACTGGTATTACGATGCTGTTACACTGATGTTACACTTATGCAGTGTTAATGGAATATATTGGTGTAAAATTAGTATAGTGTTTTACGGTGGTGGTGTTGTTACATATGATGTTACACTGGTCTTACACTGTTCCACTGGTGTTGCACTATTAGTAAATTGATATTATGGTGGTGTTACAATGTCACGCTGTGTATTATGGTAGTGTTATGCTGGTGTTGTGGTATTTATTGTTACTCCGATACGAGGGTGTTACAATGTCGCAGTGGTGTTACACTGTTACACTACACCGATTACGCAGATGTTATGTCAGAATTGTGGTCTCAGTGGTGCTACTATGCTGGTATGCTGCTGGGGTCATGTTTTTTTTAATGATCCTCTCCACAGGAATGCATCCTGTCCTGTTTGCTGTCCATCTGCAGGAAAAAGGTTCTTCACATCGACCAGAACCCGTATTATGGAGGAGAGAGCGCCTCCATCTCACCTCTGGAAGAGGTCTGAACTACGCACATGCTGTAGCTGCTATATCCTGTTCTCAGTCTATAGATTTACTGTAAATAAAAAAGTCAGGAAGGTTTTTTTTTCTTTTTCATCCATGTTTATTGTGTCAAACAGCTCTATAAGCAATTCCAGGTTCCGGGACCTCCTAAAGGAATGGGACGTGGCAAAGAGTGGAATGTCGACCTCATTCCAAAATTTATGCTATCCAATGGTGAGACAACACTAATGCACATATTTTCCGTAATTTCGTCCCATAATCCTGTTTGTTCACAGTCGTGTTTATGAGTTTACTGTGCGTCGTGTCGTGTTACAGGACAGCTGGTGAAGATGCTGCTGTTTACGGAGGTGACGCGATATTTGGACTTCAAAGTCATCGAGGGCAGTTATGTGTTCAAAGGTGGAAAACTCCACAAAGTTCCCATCACAGAGGCAGACGCCCACGCTTCAGGTAACACACAACACATATTCGAGTTATATTCAATGTATTTAGTTCTATTTAAAAAAAAAAAAAAAGAAAAAAAACTGTAGCTAGGAATTCCAACCTGTTCGGGAACGTCTAGAATAAAGCTTTTCTGGAATACCAACATGTTCCATAAAATATTCTCTCATAATTCTGAACAAGTCTCAGAAATATTTGTTTCGGGAATTCTTTTCACTAGAATTCCGACCTATTCTAGAAAATCCATTCTGGAATTCTGCATTCTGGAAACATCATGTCTAGAATTTTTTTTTGTTTTCGGAATTCTGCTCCAGAATTGCAGCTTCCAACATGTTCTCTTGTCCAAATCTATTCTAGAATTCTGTAAAATCAGTTGTAGAAATTATATTTTATTGTATAGGTTATCATAGAATTCTTGAGGAAATGGGAAAAAAAGTCCAGAAATGTGTTCTAAGATTCAAACTTTTTTTTAAAAGTTATTTTATAGAAATCCAGACATTTATTATGAAGAATTCAGTTTTTTGAGAATCTGTTCTAGACCTCCAAAGCGAATTTTACGTCGTTCTAGAAAATCTAGTCAAGAAAAACACATTCTAGGGCACTTGCCCACAATACTCGTTCTGCGGAATGAGATTAAATTATTGTTTAATCTCATTTTGGTTGTGTTCTTTCACAGATTTGATGGGCATGTTTGATAAGAGGAGGTTCCGGAAGCTGCTCCTCTTCATCCTGAACTTTGACGAGCACGACCCGCGCACTCACCAGGACATGGACCCGCACCGGACCACCATGAGGGACGTGTTCCGCCATTTTGATTTGGGACTGGACGTAGTGGAGTTTGTTGGACACGCACTGGCTCTGTACAGCACTGATGAGTTAGTGCACACACACACAAACACACACACACACACACACACTCAAATACAGTAGACAGGACATTAACCTGGACACGTCCCTGCAATACAGATTAATGACTCAGATGCAAAAAATGTCAGCATGGTTTTGAATCACCGTGTGTCCACAGTGTCTGTGTGTGTATGTATGTGTGTGTGTGTGTGTGTCTGTAGTTATCTGGACCAGCCATGTCTGCAGACCATCAAGCGGATCCGGATGTACTCGGAGTCTGTGGCTCGGTACGATCACAGTCCTTACCTTTATCCGCTGTACGGACTCGGGGAGCTGCCACAGGGCTTCGCCAGGTACAAGATACAAATACATTTTCATTATAAAGAGGTGAGAAATCACACTAACGTCACTGGAACAAACAAGCAAAGGCAACCTTCTGTAGGCCCCGCCTCCTTTGCTGTCACTGTGACTGACAGGCACTGAGGCCACGCCTCCTTTGCTGAAACCTGGACATCAAGATTACTATCCCTTTAAGGAGTATATTCTTAATATGTGTGGTCATTCATGTGGTCATGGTCGCATGTGTGTGTGTGTGTGTGTGTGTTTAACAGGCTGAGTGCTCAGCATGGAGGCACGTACATGCTGAACCGCCACGTTGATGACATCATCTTGGAGAATGGAATAGTGGCGGCGGTGAAATCGCAAGGAGAGGTGAGGAGCAGGAGTGCGCCGATAATCAGTTATACACTATATCACGATATTTATTCACGATATTCATTCATACAGTGCTGTCATTGTGGACTTTAAGATCTTGTGCATTTGTGTCCCCGAGATAACAGTCTGTCCCTTTCAGGAGGCAGCACAATAATATCATAAACCGGGATACAATATTTTTCCTGTGATACAAAAATGAAATATTGGTGCTCACCTGGAGAGGAGATGATTTTCAGAAAGGGAGAATTCAGATCTGGGATCAGTAATCAGAGCTGTTAGGAAATCAAAGGAAAAAACTGGTCTGAGATCATCATTTAAAGTAAAAAAAAAAACATCATAACAAAATAATTTTTATTTCTTTTTGTCTCTGATCTGTTTACATGGCTGATTTTCCAGCTTTTCCGATGTAAGCAGCTCCTGTGCGATCCCAGCTACGTCCCCAACCGGGTGAAGAAAGTGGGCCGGGTCATCAGGGTCATCTGCCTGCTGAACCATCCAATCAAAAACACTCACGACGCCAACTCGTGCCAGATCGTCATACCGCAGACGCAGGTGCACAGGAAATCCGGTAGGAAAAAATAAAAATGAAACGGAAATGCTACACAAAATGTTTTCATGCTTCCGCGTTCTGTGTGGAAATGACGGCCTCGTTTCTGTCTCCACCTGTCAATCAGAGCCACATTAGCCAATCACCAGCATCTGTCATTTGTAAATGTGAATCTGAGGCTCGGACGTGGATCTTTATCAGCTCATTAATCCATGGATTCACTTACACCTTATTTATTCAAGTTCTAAATTGAATAAAAACAGAGCTATAAATATAGTTTTACGTATCAATGGTTCATTTTTTTGACCTGATCACGGGTTTTAAACAGCTTCATAAAAAACAGCACATTTCTACAACAAAAGCAATGAAATTCAATTCAATGAAATCTATTTTCATTAAATTTCTTTCATCTTATCTTCCTCGGATCTTTATTTTTTGCATCTTTTGCGTCAAAACCTGCACATATTTAGGCGTGTTTTATACAAATCAGATGTGCATGAGGGTGAGCTGGGGGCGTGGCATATGCATATGACATGTAAATAAGGGAAGAGTGGGCGGGAGCTTGTGTCTACGCAGCTGAAGCTGATTTATCACCACTTGTGTGTGTGTGTGTGTGCGTCCGTGTGTGTGCGCTCTGTACAGATATCTACGTGTGTTTGGTCTCCTCCACTCACAACATGGCTCCTGAAGGGAAGTACATCGCTGTAGTGAGCACGACCGTAGAGACGAGCAACCCGGAGAAGGAAGTGCAGCCGGGACTGGCACTGCTCGAACCCATCATGGAGAAGTAAAACTAACAAAAAAGTTTTTGAAAATATCATATATTACATATAGAACAAGTTGTATTAGTCATGTGAATTTATTCGTGTTACATATACACTCACAGAGCACTTTATTAGGAACACTGCACTAACACTGGGTAGGGCTCTCAGTCCCTTTGCTCTCAAAACAGCCTCAGTTCTTCATCTCAGGATTCCACAAAATGTTGGAAACGTTCCTTTGAGATTCTGCTCCATGTTGAGATGATGCATCACGCAATTCCTGCAGATTGTTCAGGAGCACTTTCATGCTATGAGTCTCTCGT
>CM040473.1:698528-699582 GCA_022758105.1 Pangasianodon gigas | reverse complement strand
CTCTCTCTCTCTCTCTCTCAGGCTCCGGAGCATGACGAGGTTCTGCAGTCGATAGACAGAGCCATTGAGGGGATCCACAACGTGGCCATGAAGAACGGTGGGAAGTACAACCTGGAGCAGAGAGATGTGCTGCAGTGAGTCACTGTTTCTATGGCGACAGGATACGCCCGTGTCAGCGTATCGCGTGTAGATGTTCACATATCCTGGGGTTATACTCGACCTACGACATATGTCACACCCGCCCGCGTACTTTTCGTCCGTCTGGAGGATTTTAAAACCGAGGCCCACTAGAGGGCAAATCAGGGCTGAAACGTCCCTGTCCACCATGTTTCCATGGCAACCTGTAAAATAAGCCTGCTATTCTGGGATGAATATTTGTCTGCGTGCAGCAGCATGGATGATCTCTGTCACCTTCTCTTTAAAACTTTCCCCTGTTGTTGTGATTGTTGTCATGAGCCGTGTCTCAAATCAAACAACGTGTTTTTACATTCGAAAAGAGTTTGTAATTTAGAAGAGCCAGACGAGTAGTACGTAAAACTTTCCCACGATCCCTTTCTCTGTGACATACGTGCCGTATAAATAAGTTCTGAATGTGAGTGTGTGTGTTAAAGTTAGTCCTCTCTCCCTCCCTCCCTCCCTGACAGGAAGCTGATCCACCACAGGAAGGAGACGCTGTCTCGCCGGAGCCCGACTCCATCCAATCACAAAACAGGAATTCCTTCCTCCAGCAGTGAGATGTCACTAAGCTCCGCCCACCAAACACCCAACGGCCTGAGCCGAGCTTACAGCTGCCAGGCCAACGAGTCGATCCCAGATAACGCAGAGAACACGAGTGTACCGGGACTTTACCAGGTACTGCACCTATACACACACACACACACACACACACACTAACACACGCTAACACACTCTTTGCTGGTCTTCCTTCAGGTTCCTCCTCAGCCTCGTCGAGCCGCTCCCATAACCCCGCCCCCTCCAGAGAAACAGAAAGAACACCGACGCCTAGGTGTGTAAGCCACGCCCCTAAATGTGACTTTATTGTCATGTTTATTTA
>CM040473.1:686028-693528 GCA_022758105.1 Pangasianodon gigas | reverse complement strand
AGCTGAATTGAGTGTGAATCTGTTTAATGTTGCTTTAATGATGTGTTAAAGCTTATATGTTCTCTCAGAGGGGATTGTGTTCAGAAGGGAAATGGTAACAAAATGTATTTTCGTAAAGTTTACAACACTAATAAAGATGCCAGTCATCCTAATGAACACTAATTCACGAGTCAGAAGTGTGCTTTATTTATTTATTTGTTTATTTATTATAATAAATGATTATTATTTTAATAAAATTGATAGTAGCTAATTTGCTGCCCTCCTGAAGGAGTGAAGTCAATTCATCTAGCTAAAAATGGGAATTGTTTAATGTTATTAATGTACATGGGTAGCACAAGAAGTTAATAAATGTGTCTAGATCACCTGTAGGTCACGATATCAGTTATAACAGCTTAATGTGTACTTTGATATCGTAGTTTTTTATTGTCATGTAGGTCATATCTTGTGGAATCGACTCCCTGAGTCGACTCAATCGGATTCCAAACGCACAAGTTAATCCAAAACGTCTCCTTACTCATAAACAGTGCATTATAAAAGGTTGTAAAATAATTATTTTATAAAAGCCATTATTTTAAGCCAGCTATATAAGGAGTAGGAGTTAATTTCGGATTGAATCGGAACCGATTCTGGAATCATTAAGATGGCGGCCATTAGGTGTCGCTAAGAATATCAATAACGACACACATTTAAAACAAAACTGTGACACAAAATCGTAACAAATGTTAATATAAGAATGATTAATTGCTTGTGGTTATGATTAGATAGTTAGGATTTTTTTCAACACAATTTTACCGACTTGGTTATTGTGTGTAAATATGTATGTATGTATTCATATTTATGATATTTGCCCGGAAGTTTTATAGAGACGCTCCTTCGCTCCTGAAGTGAGGTGTAACAGTAAAATAGGTCCGGGTGGATATTTAGGTGAAAGGTCTCTGAGATCCGCACTGAAGGATCTTTTTGTCCTTCTGCTTAGTTCCGAAGGAAAATACGCCACAGACGGGTTAGGTTTAGGTCTTTTTTTACTTTTTAGTTATTTATATATACCTCCAGAAGCTTGTTAGCCATGTCTAAACAAGCGCAGCCCATAAGCCCGGGGAAAAATTTCCTGGCCGGCGGGTTTGGGGGAGTCTGCCTGGTGTTCGCTGGTCATCCCCTGGACACCATAAAGGTAACAGAGCACAATGTTTGGATATTATAATAAATTATAAGGAAAAATCTGCATGCAAAGACTTGTTGATGTCAGAACAGTCTTCCTTTTGCTCATTCACAGCTAGCAGCTTGGCTAACAACTTTAAACAACCGAGCATGTTAAGAAATGTAATATAATAAATATAATGTCATGCAATAAAGCTTGTTTTTTTCACAGATCAGAAATAAGTTGCAGTTTGTGGTTTATTTTATTCCTGTTTTGTTTAGAGAGTGGTTTTTCTGTGCACTACACAGCTGTGAGTTTTCGACCTTTGGCACAAATTTCTGCTGCCAACTTGTACCACGTGACAGATCTGCTGACGTCACACATCAAGTTATTAATAAGGGAATAAGGGATCTGTGCATGTAATGAGTGTGTGTGTGTGTGTGTGTGTGTGTGGGACAGGTGCGTCTGCAGACTCAGCCCAAGCCAGGACCAGGTCAGACGCCTTTCTATGCCGGAACCTTCGACTGCTTCAGGAAAACCCTCGCCAAGGAGGTGAGGTGCCAAAATTTTTGCACAGAAACTCTGTAAAGGAGGTCTGATATTACAACAACTCAAGACAGTATCGGTGGAATGTCTCCAAACCTGAGGGGTTAATATTACTTAATGCAGACTGTTCATACGATTGTTTTTTCATCCTAATGAAGAGACGCCGGGTTAGAGTACATTTCTGTAATTATAATTTTGTCATGGGTGTACAAACTTTTGCACTAAGCCTTTTATCACTGATCTAATAGGTAATAATCTCTCTCTCTCTCTCTCTCTCACTCTGTCTCTCTCTTTCTCTCTCACTCTGTCTCTCTCTCTGTGTACCTCTTTCTCTCTCTCTGTCCCTCTCTCTGTCTCTCTCTGTGTACCTCTCTCTCTCTCTCTCTCTCTCTCTCTCTCTCTCTCTCACTCACTCACTCTATGTACCTCTCTCTCTCTCTGTGTGTGTGTCTCTCTCTCTCTCTGTGTCTCTCTCTCTGTCTCTGTCTCTCTCTCTCTCAGGGGGTTCGGGGTTTGTATAAAGGCATGGCTGCTCCCATTATCGGCGTCACCCCCATGTTTGCTGTGTGTTTCTTCGGTTTTGGTCTCGGAAAGAAGCTGCAGCAGAAAAGCCCTGACGACATTCTCACGTGAGTCCGTGTGGATTTAAACACTGACACAAACTCTCAGTTTATTATTCACTGATTCCTCTAATCACTTATTACTCAGTAATTACAGTGAAGTTAATAGGAAGTGGGCGTGTTTAGACGTGTTTTTTTTATATTCAGTTATATTCAGTTATTTACTCACAAAAAAAAAATCATAACAAAACAGACACTTAAACCTTTAACGATAAATATGCTAATAGAGACCACCTCCTAATCGTACACACCACACCCCCTTCACTGGTAAACTGAATTCACATGACTTTCATATTCAATTATATTAGATTCTGTTAGATTTATATTAGCATACTGAAACAGGATTGGCTCGTATATTTGATGATGCAACAACACTTTTGTTTGTCACACGTTCAACTGTAACTGTGCTCCAATGAGACGTTCGGCTGGTTTAGAGAACCAGGATATACGATATTTAGGCTGATGGGCTATACTGATGTGTGTGTGTATGTGTGTGTGTGTGTGTGTGTGGGTGGGTGGCAGGTATCCTCAGCTGTTTGCAGCCGGTATGCTCTCAGGTGTGTTCACCACAGCCATCATGGCTCCTGGAGAGAGAATCAAATGCCTCCTGCAGGTGAGTGTGTGTGTGTCGTCTTACCTGCTCCAAAATGCTCCCTACTCCTGTATGCTCCTGTGTGTGTAGTAACACATTTAATGGCTCAGCTGGTGTGTGTGTGTGTGTTTGTGTGTGTGTGTGTGTGTGTTACAGATCCAGGCGGGTTCAGGAGAGATTAAATACGCCGGGCCCATGGACTGTGTGAAGCAGCTCTACAGGGAAAGTGGAATCAGAGGCATCTATAAAGGCACAGCGCTCACACTCATGAGAGGTAGGTGTGTGTGTGTGTGTGTGTGTGTGTGTGTGTAATTGAGCCTTTTTCACTCAGGTCTCTCTCCATGACTCCGTAACTGAATAAACATTTAAAACACACAACTATAAAACTTAAAATCTCAAAGTAGTTCCGGTTAGTTACCTCTGTCCTGAAGGTGTCGTCGTATCCCTACGCCGGGGCTGTGAGCACAACGCTACGGCTGCAGAGAGCGTAACTGACTACGGAGTCAGGATTTTGGACTTGTTTATGTTGTGTTTCAGCCACCAGAGGTCCTCTTTGCCGCCCCATGTTGTTCTCCCTGTCTGCTGATTATCTCATCGCCGCCACCTTGTGTGTGTGTGTGTGTGTGTGTGTGTGTGTAAGCTGCCCAGTCCCTCAGTTCCTTTGCCAGGTGTTTAACGGTTCCAGCACTTCGTGTCTCATGTCTCGTGTAAGGTTCTCTGGTTTTTCCTTTCCTGTTGTTATAGTAAAACCTTTTTGGGATTTTTGCCTCTTTTCTCGAGAAGAATCTGTTTTTGTTGGATTACCTTTCTGAAGAGAATTTTTGCGTTGTGGATTTTGTATTCACCGACTGAATTGTGCTGATAATCCTGGCATCTTGTTTTTTTCTCCTTTTGTGTTTCCTTTTTTGGATTTCTCATTAAAGTCTTTGAACCTTTAACCGCGCCTGAGTCCGTCTCTGCACTCGGGTTCGTCCCCTCCCCTGTAAATAAAAAAGAACACACAAACACAAGCAGTTGTGTGTTTTCTACGGCTGAATCAGGGCACTAGTTAGGGAGTTCAGGATCAGTATGTTAGATATATAAGAAGGCTTATAAAATCCTACACACTCCTCACTTATTAAAAAAAAAAAAACACAAAAAATCCACAGCCCTAATTCATAATTAATGCTTTAACCAGCGTTTATGAAACATTAATGCCAGGCCTGTACACGGTGGGCGTGGCTCAGGACTGACTGATGCCCCTCCCACTGTGAATGATTGACAGCTGTCACTCTGTGTCTCAGACGTGCCGGCCAGCGGGATGTACTTCATGACCTACGAGTGGCTGAAGAACCTCCTCACGCCAGAGGGCAAGAGGTACGACTGCATAAACAAACAAACAAACAAACAAGCAAATGAAAAGAAGCGTGCGTCCTGATTGGTTGCTGCTGTGACGAGCGATTGTTTCAGATTTATCTTTGTTTTTGTGGGATTTCTCCACTTTTACAGTATTGTTGAATTGCGTGTGTGTGTGTGTGTGTGTGTGTGTGTGTGTGAAGCCCGAATGAACTGAACGTGCCCAGTGTGCTGTTTGCTGGCGGCATGGCGGGAATCTTTAACTGGGCCGTCGCAATTCCACCTGACGTCCTCAAATCCCGATTCCAGACAGGTGACAAACACACACACACACACACACACACACAAATACCACACACACACACACACAAACATCTCTCTCTCACACACACACACACACACACAAACACAGAGACAAACACCATACACACAAACACACACAAACATCTCTCTCTCATACACACACACACACACACACAAACACAGAGACAAACACCATACACACAAACACACACAAACATCTCTCTCTTGCACACACAAACACCATATACAGACATGAAATGTACTTTCTATGTGTGTGTTTATTTCTTGTGTGTGTGTGTGTGTGTATTTCCTCTGTGTGTGTGTGTGTGTATGTTTTTATTTCCTGTATGTGCATGTGTTTATTCCTGTGTGTGTTTGTGTATTTCCTGTGTGTGTGTGTGTGTGTGTGTGTGTGTGTGTGTGTATTTCCTGTGTGTAGCTCCGGAGGGGAAATACCCTAACGGATTCCGCGATGTTCTGAGGGAGCTGATCAGGGAGGAGGGCGTGGCCTCACTGTATAAGGGCTTTAATGCAGTTATGATCCGAGCGTTCCCCGCTAATGCTGTGAGTCTCTCTTACACACACACACTCACACACACTCACACACACTCACACACACACACACACACACACACACAGAGTTGACCAGCAGTGTTTGTGTGTGTCTCTCACACAGGCGTGTTTCCTCGGGTTTGAGTTGGCCATGAAGTTCCTGAACTGGATCGCACCAAACCTGTGATGAGAGGGGGTTACTGAAGAATGTGAATTTACAACACACACGCGCACACACACACACACACACACACACACACACACACAACGTCCGGACGTCCTTCCACATGACTGTACATTGATTGTGTTTTTATTTTATGTTGAAGAGGAGTGATGACGTGCCTTATTACACCCGGCTGTGACCTCAGTCTCTGCTCCTCAGGGAATCTGTGTGTGTGTGTGTGTGTGTGTGTGTGTGTGTGTTAGTCCCAGTTTTGTTTATGAAAAAGACTTTAATTTTTAATAATAATTATACATAATAGTAATAATTTATTAATATAATAATAATAATAATGATGATGATGATGATGTTGTGATCAGGTCTGATTCTGATGAGCGTCTGTGTAAATCTCCTGCTGGATGAAGTCATGAAGTTTTTTGTTTTTATTTTTTGAAGTTTTTTTTTGTTATGTACAATAAACAGACTGTTTCGGACTTTCAGATGTTTCTTTTTTTTCTGAGTGTTCAGTCGTGTGTGAGTGTGATTTAATTTCGGGACTGCCGGATGTTTGATGGAGTTACGCAACACCAGCGTGTGGACGGAGTGAATCGGGGCAGAGAGCAGTGAGCGAGTCTGATCATAAACGATGATTTTACTAATTATTTTCCGTTTCTGAAAACCTGAAGTGAAGAACAAGTTTAAATTTAATCCAGTTACTGGGTATATAATATTAAATATGGGTTCATTATTCAACAACCTGCTCAATAATTTACTCCACCTGAGTGACAAGTTATTTAGTCTCCTGTGTGTCGTATGTGTGTGTGTGTGTGTGTGTGTAAATGTTTTTTGTTATTTGTTAGGAGATGAGTGGGGAAAAAAATGAATAATTTACATCATATATGTACCATAATTCATTACCATGTATCTGTGATACTTGTTATTTTTTTATTTAAATAATTAATCATCTTTAAATTTTTGGTACTTTCAATAAAATTAGCAATAGATTTTTTTTTCAAACATTTCATTATCAGTGTATTGTTTTACTTATTTATTTTTATTTTGTTTTATATGCAACACTATTTTCCTCTAGGTGTAGAAGATCTTGGATTTTGGAGTTTAAAAGTTTAAATGAAATATAAGTTTATAAACTGAAGCTCGGTTTTTTGCAGGGCTTCTAAATTAAGCCCTAATTCTTATTTAAAAACAGAAATGTTAAGCCTCGTGCTGGTGTTTTATTAAATTTTAGTTTTGTCCAGTTTTGTTACGTTAAAACAGAACGCGTGTGACATCGTGCATCACAACGTGTGTAATTTTAGCTTTGTGTGTTTGAGGCTGGTGTCCTGTGTGTGCCCTCTGTTTTCTGTGTGTGTGTGGGTGTGTTTGTGTATGTGTGTGTCCTGTGTGTTTTTCTGTGTGTGTGTGTCCTCTGTTTTCTGTTTGTGTATGTATGTCCTGTGTGTGTGTGTGTGTGTGTCCTCTGTTTTCTGTGTGTGTTTGTGTGTATGTGTGTGTCCTGTGTGTGTGTGTGTGTGTGTGTGTGTGTCCTCTGTTTTCTGTGTGTGTCCTGTGTGTATGTGTGTGTCCTGTGTGTGTGTGTGTGTGTGTGTGTGTGTGTGTGTGTGTGTCCTCTGCACTGCTGTACTTATTGATGGAGTTTATCGACGTGTCGAGGTTTTAAACGCTGCTCTGATGCTGTTTCCTCTCAGCCTCATTTCTGTGCAGTTGGTTATTTGTGTTGAAAACTTTGCTCCAGTCTGCAGTTTTTCTGCCACTTCACACGCAGCACTAATCGACTTTCACCTCATTTAATATTCTGTGGTTTACATTTTTACAAAAACCTGCAACATTTTTAAACTTTTTAAACTTTACAGCTTTTAAACTGTATTTTTCTGTACAATTGTATTTTCCTCTGTTTTTTTTTTTTAAATCCTCCATCTTTGTTTTATTTTTTCCTAAAATTTATGCTGGCTTTTTTTTTTCTTTCTTTTTAAGATTTTTTCCAGCTTGTGCCACATTATTTTTGAACTTTGCTTCAGTATTTTTTCTTTAGTTTTTTTTTCCATAAAAAATGGAAATGTTTGTTCAGCTTTTTAAAGCTTGCTTTACATATTTTTGTTAGTTTCAGCTTTTTATATTGTTGGATTTTTAAAAGATTTTTAAATTGTTTTGATCCACTTTTTTTGAGGGTTTTTCTGTTTGTTTGTTTGTTTCAAGTTTTGAAAGGATTTTTACCGCACTGGTTTCTTCTAGGTTT
>CM040473.1:658924-682030 GCA_022758105.1 Pangasianodon gigas | reverse complement strand
TAGTATTTGATAACTGATGAAAAATAAAGACTGATTTGTAGTTCACGCCGATTTTCAGACTCGACTGTGTGCTGTATCTGTCTCTCTCAGAGGAGTGTATGATATCCAGGTGGAGAAAGACGGTGTGAGTCGCTGTGTGGGGAAATACGATAATAAAGGCAGTTTTGGTGAGTTGGCGCTCATGTACAACACTCCACGTGCTGCAACCATCATCGCCGTCCAGCCGGGGGCGCTGTGGGCTCTGGTGAGGTCAAAAACTAACTTTCACTAAAAATATAGAAATATCAGTGAGTTTTTATTTTAATGAGTAAAGTGTAAATAAATAAATGATATTATTCTAATGATTATAATACGTGTGTAGGACAGGGAGACGTTTCACAGACTGATTGTGAAAAATAACGCCAAGAAGAGGAAAATGTACGAGGCCTTCATCGAGTGTGTGCCTCTACTGAAATCTCTCGAGGTTGGTGTGTGTTTTTGGTTTGTTCTCTCTCACTGAATGTTTGTTTTTATTCCCAAACATTCACCGCTAATCACGGCATTATCACTGTATATTAGTAATAATTACAATCACTAAAATATAAAATAAAAACTTAGCTTAGTGATTTACCAAAGCATAAGGACAAATCACCAAATTAATTGTGACATTGGAGAGAATTTTGTAGATATGATGAAAGACATATGATATTTGTTTTGCTTTTTTTCCCAGAAAGCATTTCATCTTAATTCATTTATTTAAAAGAAGTGTTCCTCGGAGTGTACCGTACGTGTTTGTCCTGTTATTTCAATGTCATCTTAAACTTTACAAAGCAAGATCTCACTGAAAAATCTGAGAGTATTATTGCATCATCAAAAAAGGAGCCAATCAGCTTCCACTATGCAAATGCAGCACATCAAACGCCAGTTTGTCAGGAAAGGGGGCGGGGCATGTAGGGTTGACGTGTTAATATATATTTGCATATTTATAATATGGAAATATGGATTTTCTGACGAGACACTCCATGTCAAAACATAATCCATGTAGGATGTTTTGAGTGACTTTATTTTAAAATCACAAAGAAATCATTTTTCTTTCCTCATGTGAATCCACAGTTATCAGAGCGGATGAAGATGGTCGACGTTTTAGGAGCAAAAACCTTCAAAGATGGAGAACAGATCATTAAACAGGTCGAAATGTGATGTGTCTGTTTTTAGTCTTTATTCCCGAATGAAACTGAAAATGTTGAACAGGAAGTGTGTGTTCTTTAAACAGGGCGACGCGGCTGATTGTTTCTACATCGTGGAGTCTGGAGTTGTGAAGATCATGATCAAGAGAAAAGTAAATCACATGTGAATTAATGCTTAAAAAGAAAACACAAAATGTCATATCACACTCTTTACCCACAACTGTTACCCATGCTAAAAGACATCGTATATAATATTATATTAAAAACTAAAATTATTTTATCAAGGCTACATTGTGACATCATCAGAAAGGCTCCGCCCCCACTTTCATGCTGTTTTACTCGAGTGTTAATAATATAGACCTTCATTTTTATATTTCAACTTACTTGCTGTGTAGTTTATGATCCATGGCCTGGATCTTGGAACGTAGCTTTGGTCTCTGTTTTTTTGACCACAGGCTAAAGCAGGTCGTCCGAGGAGCGAGGATGAGGATGAGGATGAGGAGGTGGAGGTGGAGGTCTCCCGCTGTGTTCGGGGTCAGTACTTTGGAGAACTGGCGCTCGTCACGAACAAACCTCGAGCTGCGTCTGTTTACGCTGTGGGAGGAACTAAGTGTTTAGGTAAAACACACAGCCGGTATTGGATGCGTTCCAATACTGTATTCCTTCCTTCCTGAGTCTCCTTGGCTGTATTAAGGTCCGTCTCATTTCTTCATCATTGTGAGGAAACTTGGATGTGAGTTCGTTGTTGGCTTCAGGAGCACAGCTTACCCAGAAACCATTGCTATCTGACATTCTGTAAAAAAAAAAATCCAGCTAGGAAAAAAGGTGCAATAAAATATTTGATAACTTCACGTTGTTTTTTTTGGGGGTTTTTTCCTCCGCCTCTCTTTCAGTGATCGACGTCCAGGCGTTCGAGCGTCTGCTGGGTCCCTGCAAAGAGATCATGAAGAGGAACATCGCTTTGTACCATGAGCAGTTGGTGGCGCTGTTCGGCTCCAGTGAGGATCTGAAACGCTGAGTAACTTCATCCACGTTCCAATGTTTATCATCCACAGTTCTCTCTCGTAGCTGAATCCATGTGGCCGCATTAAAGGGCCTTTCTTTTCCTTAAGTGATATTCTTTGTATAACTGCGAGACAAAGGATCGCATCGACTTTACGGTAGACCTTAGGAGCACAAATTACCCAGAATGCATTGCAATCAGTTACAATGATGAAGCTAATATACTCCGCTTATAGCTGTGAAAGTGTTTTTTACTCCAAATGTAAACGAGCGATTAAACACTCAGTATTTCAGAACTATAACGTTGGATTGTCTGTGTTCATTTATCCTTATTTCATTTCTTGTATCCAACTCCTAATGCTCTTCTCAAGTATTCCGGAGTGTTGCGTAACGTGTGGACGAGTTCATCAAGTTCTTCCATATCCCTCAGAGAATCGCCAACAAACCTGTTGGATCACTGAGTCGTATCTGTAGGTGTGATTGTGAAATTTCTAGAACGTTCTGTCCGATTCACACTGGATCACTCGGCTTTTACAGGAAACCAAAAGAACAAACTAATGTGTTAGCGTTTGATGGGTTGGTGTATGTCCTTCAGCACTGGTGTCGGGTTGGTTCACAAATCCTGAGCATCCTCCAAACTAGTGTAGGTTTTGATTGTATAAAAATATGATAATCTTGGTGAGCCATCTCCAGGCTTGAGGAAGGCTCTATATACATTTTAAAACCAGCATTAGTTTGTTTGATAGCTCATCATTTTATCATGCTGATAAAAAAAAAATCATCTTCATACTACTAAAAAAAAATAAATAAAAAATCCAGGGTCTAAAAATAGAGCAAAGGTAAAAGCTTGTTGGAAAGAGGAGTTCATGTGAGTGGAAGAATAGCAAAGAAAATTAGATTTTTTTCTTTTCTCTCTCTGAGACACTGGTGTGTTTCTTTGCACTCATCATTTTCACTCAATATTACATTGACGTACGGTCGAATCTGATCACAAAACAATCGGAACCTCAATCTACTGACAATTTCTTTATCCATCAAGTTTATCTTTGGCATAACTGGAAGATCTAACACTGAACTTTATTGAATTTATTGCTTTGTGTTTCATTTTAGAAGACAAACCCCCAAAACAAAGAACATGTTATATGCAGGATTTGGTGGCTCAGTGGTGACTGTCTCGCCTCCCATGTGTGAGGTTCCTGGTTTGAGTCTGTGCTTGGATTGTGAATGTGGAGGAGGGTGGAGAGGAAGAAGCAGAGAGAGAAAGAAACAGGGTTGAGGGAGGTGTTGTTGAAGTTCAAACCAAAAAGTTGGGGTGGTAGGTTTTAAATCTGTATAGGGGAAAAGTTGTTATGGAGCTTGGAGAGAGTATAATCCCCCTTTTCCTTCTCACCCCAACCTGGGGGGGGCAGCTGCCCACATGTTGCCCCCCCCACCTCAAGTCTCCATCAGTCCATCCCACTTCTCCACACACCACCTGTGACTCACACCTTCAGCACTGATATCCTAGAGCTCTGCCTGGGCTTTGACCCAAGGACCTCAATACCAAGAGGCAAGGCTCAACCAACTGAACCACAGAGTCTCACTGATGGTAGAAGCAGCTTTTATCACTTTCACCTTCTTCATCTTGCACATGTCCAAAAAAAAAAGCACAGAATTGAACTGGTGATCTCCAACACCAGAGTCCCTCACACTAACCACTGCACCAGGGAGGAACAGGACCAGAGCATGTTTACTGGACTTCTGTCTTGAGTTTCGAAGCCAAAGCCATGTTTAGAAGAACAGTGATGATCGTTGCTTCTTTACTCAATTGCCTCAATTCTGAGCTGCAGGTGAAGATACCAGACCAGCAAACTCCAACACACTCTAACAAGCCAAAACATCTAGTTGGCGTGATAAGTTTCTAGAATGTTCTTCCTTGTTCATGTTGGTTCATTTGGCTCATCAGTGGTTTTTTTTTTTTTTTTTCTGGACAATTCCATACTTTACTGTTGTTGTTAATTTGGTGTGGAGATTATTTAGGATTTGGTGGATGCTGGTTGAGATGTTTGGGCTTCACCAGTTCCGTCTGTGTGTTTGAAGAAGGATGGTGGTGAAGATGAAGAGTAAAACACATCCTGTAGACACTCTGTGGAATCAGGGTTCACCATCCAGAACCTCATATGACCCCATGTGGTTCCAGCAAACTCCTCAGCACTGATATCATGGAGCTGTGCAGTGAAACACTGAGTGATGAAGCGGAGTTACTGACACCACCCTGAAGTTGATTATTTTCCTAACAGCATGTGTTTTATTCCTCTTATACAACAGCAATTGGTCAATGAGTACAATTTATATTAATTAAAGAACGATTTTAAAGGTTTTTAGCACTACTTTCTGTCTATTTATAGTTACATTTAATGTTGTGGAACAGCCACATTCCTGTCAGTAGTTCGTACTTTACAGATCCGAGATGATATTCGTTCACATCGATTTGATGGAAAACAAAATACACGCCCAAAGCAAAATTTTCTATTGTCCACTTGTATTTTTTTTTTTAAAATTTTGTATTTTAAGTTTATTTTTTATTACTGTAACAAACTTAAAATGAGAGAGGATTGTACATTAGCAGAGTTTATTTATTTTATATCCTGTTGGAGTCCGAGTGTGTGTGTGCTTGTATCCAGTTTTTCATTTCCATTTAAGCCGTATAAAAAGAGATTTTAGCTTGCCAGTGTTTACGTGGCTTTGAGAAAAAGGTTTTGAGAGTTTAAAAGTAGTAACACTGCGGTGACGATCGTCTGCGCTCATTTCATAATTACGATATTTTCAGAGGAAATGTGAAGGCAGAAGAACAGCTACAAACCCGGTGGCTCCAAAGAACCCCGGACTATTTTCCCCTAATATAACGTGGTCACTGTTTTTGAATTATGATCACCGTCTGATTCCTGAAATCACCGTAACAGCTAATGCTGAATTCCCCGGAACATTCTGAAGTCTTAACATACACCGCACCTGGCATTCATTTGTATTAATGTAGTGGGTGCCAATATTTTTGCAATCTCTTCAAAATTCATGGCACCAGAGTAAACACTGAAATTAAATATTTCACTATTTAAAATTAAGGTTATGAGTTAGCATAGTGCTGTAACTATTTCATTTTTTTTAAATATACTTGTGTAATAATTGATTTCTAAAAAAACCACAAAAGTATTCCTGTCGATGTTTCAGTTTGGTTAGAGACATTTATTTTTACACAAAATGATTTTCTCATGATCTCAAGATCAATGAACACAAATGATGAAATGATAGACAGAGAGAAAGAGAGAACGAGAGAGAGAGTGAAAGAGAGAGAGAGAAAGAATATGACTGTTATATTCAAGTTTTCTGGATTTTTTTTTTTTATTTGAGTAAGAAAATTTGAAGTGCCCGCAAAACAAACCCTCAAAAGCTGCCAGCCCAAAGTCTTCAATATTTACATCACAAACATTTACGTTGATGTTCTTTTCCGCTCGTCTCGTCCCCGTGAAGATTTCCGGAGTCAGTTCCAAGGTTGAAAATAAAAAGGGGCAACTCTCCTGGGGTTTAAGCCATTTTCGCCGATGTTTTTTTTTTGTTTTTTTTTTTTAAATATTTAAAATATTTACAGTCCCGCAATCACAAAACTCCAAGAGCCGGCGTTTGAGCCTACGCTAATGTGGATTAGCAAAGTGAGTGACAAAAAGTGACAAAGCAAGGATGATGAGTCGATCCTCTGAAATGTACAACGTTATTTCTCCTGACCGATAAATGGCGTGCAGGATTATTTAAAAAATACATTAGTCTGTTACAACGGTTTGTATTCTCCATCTTTAAAAAAAAAGAAAAGAAAAAAAAAAAAAAATCTGAATCATCGAAGAAATAATTAAAAAAAGCATCCACTTTGCATCACTCATCTTTTGTCTTGTTCTTCCAAAAAAAAAAAAAAAAAAAAAAAAAAAAAAAAAAAAAAAAAAAAAAAAAAAAAAAAAAAAAAAAAAAAAAAAAAAAAAAAAAAAAAAAAAAAAAAAAAAATCACCAATAAATACACATACAGCAGAGAAATGTGAAATGGGAGATAATGTGGAGTGGTGCTGCACACACTGATATGTAGGAGGATTCCAAACACCACGGGTTTCTCCTGAGCTCCATCAAGTCCGAGAGCGCAAACGTGTCCGTGACATCGAGGTTTATACGAGTCCAGGTTTTAAAGGACGCGCAGGATCACACCGAGGTGATGACGATCATGAGGTGAGGCGAAATGCTGGAGATCTGGTTGATGAGGTCGGGAGCGAGCCGTGAAAGGTGAGATTCTGAAAACTCGCACGGAGGGAAGATCTGCAACACGTAGGCAGGCTGAAGGAGAGAGAGAGAGAGAGAGAGAGAGAGAGCGGGAAAAACGTCAAAGTCACGCAAATAATAAATCATTACACGTTCCTCAGCGCACTTTTAAACCTGTTAGTCCGAATCGGAGCGAAATTGATTCTTTTGATTGGTTTGCTGTTTGGTTTGGCGTTTCTGAACAGAACCCTGGTGTGGTTCTTTACGCAGGTGAGAAAACAGCAGCCACAATCGGGTCCGAGAGCGTCCCTGATCACGGTCTGCTTCCATGTGATTGGACTCCGAATCGACTCGAGTGCAGGAACTGAATTTAACACGCTGTGCGTTTTGGGTTGCAGTGTTTTTTAATAGACGCGTGCTGCTAAACTGAGCCAAAGGACAGAGCTGTAGAGCTGCAGAAATGCTGTGTGTTCTCGAGATTTGCATCAACAAACAAAAAGATAAAGATGCTGAATGCGATACACAAAATGTTTGAAACTTGTTATTTATACAATTATCAAATAATCGTTTATAATCAGAGCCTAAAGAACCGCACTGAGGGGTAGAGCACACCAGGGTTCCACTCAAATGGACTAAACACTCTAAATGATGACAACTACATTAGATTGGAGGAAAAAAAGCATAAAAACGTGACGTGCACACACCTGATTGGAGCCAGGATTGGGGACGTTGATGATGCCTGCAGCCAGTTTGGCCTTCAGATAGTTAATGAAGGCTGATTTGAGCACTTGTGTCTGCGTCACGACGTCTTCCTGATCCAGACCGCAAGGCATGGCGAGCAGGAGGCAGAATTCACTCTCACCCTACAGACAAAATGGGGCAAAGTGGTAAGTGACAGAGTAGAAAAAAAATAATAATTTAAAACAAGATATCACAAACTTTAACCAGATTACTAATATTCTTACATCTAAAAATCTTGAGATGAAAAAAAGACTGTTTCTGATTCAAGATTCACTTATAAATGGAAAAATCCTACGTAGTTCGGAGACTTACGGTCATTCTGCGAGCTACTCCTTCAAGCTGTTGTGTTTCTAATCTCATCCTCTGGACGATACGCAGAGGAGGTCCGGTCTCTGGCACGGGAAGCGAACGCAGGCCAAGAGACTTGTTTCCACACACAAAATGCAACTGGACAGCAGCAGTTTCATTTTTCAATGCCAGCAAGCCTTGCCACACGATAGGATACCTCTGTTCAAGACAAAAAAACAAAAACAAACAAAAGATTTTCTTTTTAACATCCTCAATTTATGTAGTTACTTATTTTCCCATCCCCTAAAAGTTTGTCCTCGTGGCTTACCGTGAGAAGCTGTACCATGTTGATTTGCTGGTGTCCAACATGCTCCACTTGACTATCAGTCTGAGCCTGACTGTGGTCGGATTCTGGAGCACCCTTTATTGGACATTAAAAAAAAAAACAATGGTATTAGTACAATGCAGGTATAAATTATACAGATTTAACTTCTCAGTACAAGGTTTCAGCTTGCCTGTGATGGAGTGATGTTGCGAGGAGGTTGGCTGATCCCCATAGGCGAATTTTCGGTAAACGGCGTGTGCACGGGTCGCAGGTTGGTGTACATGTTCGAATACTCCGAAAAGGATGGCACGGTCCCTGAGGTGATCAGCTGTACTCGCTTAGGAGAGGGCACGGCAGGCATCGCACCACGGATTCCCAGCATTCCGTCTTTCCCAGGGGGCGGCGTGGCCCTCTTTATTTCAGACTGCTTCAGGGCATCCTTGTCGGACACACCTTTCTGCAAGAGGTGTGCCCGTGGAGAGAGCGAGGCTGTAATGCTGGTCGGGGTCGAGGTGGGAGGGACGGCCTCCGCTATATGCCCCTGGAGCAGCTCGGCAGCTGGACGCTCCCCCTGCGTGTGGTACATCAGCATCCGCACGTCTCTTGTTTGCATGTTAAACCGCTCCATTGGCAGTCCGCTGTGAAGTGCGCCACGGTATTCTGGCGGGAACTTTTGATGAATGCGCCTTGCTGTCTCCTCCTCGCTTGCTTCGTGACCTCTTGCACTGGCAGGGTTGACTTTGAGGACCATCTCTCTGTTCCCCACAGCCTGAGGAGACGTGGGGCGCTGCTGACCAGGCGCCCAAGATGAAGTGAGGTTTTCAGAGTGAATTCCGTAGTTCATCACCGATAGTGGAGGCGTGTTGACTCTTACATCTCCCTGAGACAGGTGACCCATGGAAATGGCCTGGCCCACACGGTGAGGCGACATTCTGCCAAGGCTGCCGTGCGTACTGTGAGGAGGCATGATGACTGACTGTTCAGAGTGATGCACGCTGGGGACATACTGAGACATGGCGGGTAAACCAGTTGGTAAGACCATAGACACGCCTTTAGGAGATGAAGAGCCAATAGGAGAAGACACTTTGGCAAAGGGAGAATGGGGGTGACCGGATTTCCGTGGCGAGCGGGGTTCCTGTTTGGTCTGAATATGCGAAGGGGCTCTATCCGTAGGCGTGCCTGGTATGAAACCAACGTGATTGCCACCTGTAGAGGGAAGGTGAGGACTTATGGCAGGACTTATCGTAGACACCCAGGGAGATTTCACATTTTCCACATTAAGAGGTTCGCTTCCTTCTCCTTTCTTTTGATGCTTCATCAGCATTGTGTATTCCGAGTGATGGAAACCCATTACTTGTGACGGGCCAGGTGTCTGCTGTAATCTTTTCACAACCCCGCTCTGCACCGGAGGGTACGGGTCTAATTTGTCCGGTCCAGATTCATGCTTAATAGAAACATTTGTTTGCGACTTCAGAGAATGACCGTGGTCCGCTGGAGGTACTGAACCCTTAGGCGCATCTCTTTGGGATCCACTGTAATGTTCCTGTTTGATCTGAGGCATCGTCACCAGCTGCTGAGATTCTATGTCCACCGCACTAGGTGGTGGAATTTGACTGATTTTGGCACTGATCCGTTGTCGTCCCTCTATCTTCTGTCCCGAGTGACTCAGCACTACCACGCCCTCAGAGGTGTTCACCCTGAGACCAGTAGTGGGACCTGTACTCAGGGATGTGCTCTCCACTATATAGCGACCCGCGTTCCCACCCTCCTCTCCAACGGGTGGTCCGTGATAAGTGCTACTTTCCTCCATGCTGGTCTGGTACATCTGTTTCGGCGGCTGCTTTTCCACAAATGGGTTAGCCAGTGGAAGACCAGGTTTCTCCTCAGATTCAGGGGGGTTGCAAACTCGACTGATGACCGAAGTGGCAGTGGAAGCAATAACAGAAATCACAGATTTCTCATTAAAGACTTGCTTTGTCTCTGTGGACGGTAATGATGCTGGCTGGCGAACTACTGGCTGAGGTGGAATAGAAGATTGCCTGTTTTCATGCAGCGCACTCTTGACATCGCTCTCCCTCGTATGCGTGCTTCCAGAAGCAGCGCTGACCTCCGAGATCGGAATACCTCTTGGTTTTGCGAGAATTTTACGCAGATCACTGGTGTTACTATCGTGGGCAAAAGAATCTGACAGCAATGTTGGGTTCTCTAAAGGAGTCGCGGGAGTGGCTGAAGGGGAGACTACTGCCGTCTCTTTTGGCTGATTCAATCGGTCTGTGGGGGAAAGGGAAACTCTGCTTGGATGTGAAGGTTTGAGGCAGATACTTGTGGGGGAAAGAGAGGGAGATGTACACTCATAAGGATTAATCTGAGGCCTGACTGATGTTGGGCTTTTGCTTGCTGCTGGACTAGATGATTTTGACAAGTCAGGCTGCTCTTTAAGAGCACTCTCAATCACTTTAGGACCTTCAGGGACGATATTAGCAGGTACATTGCAATCTTGCTTCGATAAGGGGGCAATTACAGCAGCAGCAGCCGCTGTGGGTGGAATCTCTGCGACTGCCGGTGTTTCTGCGGATACGGATTCTGAGGACTTGACCGAAAGATTCTCAGGTTCCACTACCACCTCTTTGATGGCTTCCTTTTTGCTTGCAGCAGCCTTTTGGCCTTTGACTCTCTTCTGGGATTTTGGTCTTCCTTTACTCCCTTTTCTTGGTGTCCCTATGTTTGAAGCGTCCTTTTGGACAGTGGCCGTGTTGCTGCCTTCAATAACTTTGGCATCTGGGACTAGAGTTTGAATATCTGGGTCTGGATCTACGACAGTGCTTATGACTTGATCTTGTGGCAAGGTGCAAGAGATGTCTTCAGATGTGATGGAATCGATAGCGGCGGCAAGTTCCGTCTCACTAGCAGGATTGGCAGGCTTGTCTTCCTCGCGCCCCTCTACAAGTTCAGATAAAGGGGCTTGGGATTCGGTCGAGTTCTTGAACTGAAGAGGAGCAGGGTCTTCTGTCAGCTTGGCAATGTTCTCCACAGCTTGTTCGAGCTCCATCTGGTGGGATAACAATGCCTCATGGGGATCCTTGACCTTTGGGGGTGTTGTTACAGACTCTTTAGTATTACCATCTTCCTCTATGATCTCCTTTTCAAATCTAGGATCTATGATTTGCTCTTTGGGCGAGGTATCTGGCACAACATTTTTAGGACTGTCGTCATGCCCCGATTCGTCCTCGCCAGTTTGCAGCATCGCCTTTACTTCTGTCACATCAAGCCTGATTCTGAGATTTTTGAGAACAAGAGATTTATCCTCTGACATTATCTTTGGACTACAAGTTATTCTAGTAGTTTTTGTTCTCACACTTTTGTCCAAAAGTGACTGCTCCTGAACAGATTCACCAAGTTTATCTTGACTTGCGTTTTCTGCCTGAGTAATTCTGTCTTTCTCTTGTTTTGTTTCCGAAATGCTTTGTGGTTTATGCTCCTCCTTTGGCTCATTTGTCGCTGAAGAACCACCGTCATGCTGGCCACTGCTGTCCTGGGAATTCACGTCCATCTCAGCAGGAGTTACAGTATCAGACGTTTTATCCATTTTCTCTCCTTTTTTCGCTAGTCCAGACCCGGTACCTTGATTTGCAGCTTTGTTTAAGTAGGGGGAATGTCTGCCTTTGCCTACTTTGGTGACAGTTTCATTGTTTCCAGGTTCATTGATCTCAAAGTCCTTATTCTCAGGCAATTTTGACCGCTCGTTCTTCCCAGCCGAAAAATCCTCTCCTTGGCGCCGATTCTTAGGCGGACGCCCCCGCCGTGCAGTTGTCAGTACGGGGAGGCTCTCTGGTTCTGGTTGCTGTTGCCCAGCGTCTTTGTCTGCACCTCGCTTGCGTGCCCCACGCGGCGACTCCACATCCTTTCCAGTTTGTGGTGTAGATTCATCTTCTACTGGGGTGGCATACACAGAACGTACATTTCTACGCCTCGCTCTCACAGGGGGAATGTTTTGTTCTACGCTTTGTTCAGTCTCAGGGCTATGGATGGGTGACTTGCCAGTCGACTTGGCATCCGAAGTTGCTTTAGATGACTCCACTCTTGGAGAAGACGAGCGTTTAAGCTTTTCTCTATCAATGCGTTCACTTTTACGAGTACTTTGTTTATCTGGTGTGTTTGATGGGGTCAAAGGGGCTACTGGTGTTGTAGGCGAGGTCTTGCCCTTCTTGTTTCTGGACCTTGGAGGAGGAGAGATCGGTTCCTCCACCGTATAACTGTCCATACCTTTCGACTCGGTTTCTTTGGCAGGAGGTTCAACTTCCATAGCTACGGGTTCCGGTTTCTCTAATCTTTCTTTACCTTCATCTACAATCATAGGAGAGGGAGGATTCTGTAATTCAGGGAGCTCAGTTTGTGGCTCAGATTTTGGTTCATAGCTAACTTGAGTCTCAGTGGTCTGTGTCTCGCTACTGGAGCACTGCTCAACATCTCTGTCATTGGTCAGTTCCAACTCTTTAGAAGGACTTGTTTTAATTTCATTCACTAAAGGCTTTGAGTCCTGCGATTCAGATCTATTTACCTCAGGGGGGTCTTGAGGTGACGGATTTGTCGGGGAGACTGATGGCTGTTCGGGCTGTTTTTCTTCTTCTTTCACTGAAAGGCCAGGTTGTTTAGGGGATGATGCTTCGACGTTACAAACTTCCCGCTGTGGTGACGTCTCCTTAGCTGTTATGACAACTGGTGGTGATTTCTGAGGTTCTTGAGCAGGAAGGGGTTGTATGGTTTGCACAGGGCTTGACTGAGGGGCTTGTACAGGGCTGACTGGTTTAATCTCGGCTGGTTTCATCTCGGCTGGTTCAACAGCAGTGCGCTGCTCTTCCTCCTGTGTCTTATCACTGACTTGTGCATCAACACCTTCCTCTTTCTTGGATTCTTGCTGAGACTGCTCTTTCCCCTTCTGTTGCTGCAGTCTCGTCAACTCTAAAAAGCGATCATGGAAGAGGACCACTGGTTCAGAATCAGGCTGACCTTCAATTTGGCCTTGCTGGTTAGCTGGATAGCCCATACCATGTTCAGGGTCTTCATGCTTTCTTTCAAGATGCTGGAGTCGCCTCGAGTCTTGCTCGAAGATAGAACTGTGAAGAAACCGAGAGGCAAAGAGCTCTCGTCGTTCTTGTTCTTCTGGTTTAGGATCTTCCTTTCGGTCATCTAGTTTATCCTCGGACTCGCTTCGTATTTTCTTCTTCTTCATGTACCACGAGGGAGTTGGCCGGGGTGTTGATTCTACCTTTTCTGTATCTTTTCTGCTTCTGAAACTGGCAAAATGAGAATCGCTGTCCAGAAAAGACCAGTTGTCTTCCCTCGAAGAGGATAACGACTTTGCGCGCTCCAGCAACGCTTTAGTGTCTGGTGTAATTGTCTGGTCAAGCGCAAACGAACAAAACTTGTTCCTTTCCAGCGAGCCGGTTAGTTTGGATTCCGGTAATCTGTCTCCACGGTGCCGTTCAGGGAAGGACATTGAGGTTGAGGGCATGGGAGAGTTTGGTTTGTGTTCTCTATCTTCTTCAGAGTCAGAGCGTACCTCACCGGGCTCTAAATCGGGCCAAAGTCTATATTCCAAATACGATCGATTGAGGCGTCTTTTTTCTGAGCTCCTTGAAAAGTCAGGCAACAAGTCCTGCTTTAGGCGACTTTCCCAACGTCTCTGCTCATCGTGTAGGGACGTGCTCAGCTTGGACACCTGCGAGGTATGGACACGTTTAACCGTCAGCTCCATGTCCTGGTGAGAACTGTCTTCCTGTTTAGGTTGTTCTTTTACTTCTTTCACAGTAATTAGTTGGGGAACATCTGTATATTCTTCCTCTCCAGGTTGAGACGCATTAAATCTGGGCGAGTTTGTGCTCCACTCTGACTCTTCACTCTTTGGCCGGAAAATTCGGTATACCCGTTCCCTTTTGGTACCAACCTCCACGTCCAAGTGATCTTGTTTCTTGCTTTTACTTGGTGGAGAGTTATCGGTGACATCCTGCGGTGGCTTGCCTACCTCGTGCACCAAGCTACGGTGTTCTAAATCTTCCGTGTCTACGCACTGAGGAGTTTCTGGTTTTCCTGTTTTGTCAGGCTCTTGGAGCTGCTGACGAAGTTTTCGATTCTGCTCCATTTGCTTTCGATAACTCTGAGAAAGATCTATATCCAAATACTCTTCCCTGCCTTTGTTGTCTTTCTCCGGGGTTCCGTCGTTGGAGAACCGCCTTGACGCGCTTGGTCCGGACTGAGATTTTGAGTCTAAAGACTCCGCGTTAGTCTCGGAATGCTCTTCTTGCCGTCCAGATGAGTTTTGGGAATCAGCTCGTTGATCTAATTCGTCCCTAAAATGAGACGCCATCCTCTCCGATTTGGACTTAGAATGTTCTCTCTTCTGCGCGTCTTTTTCTAACGTTTTCACATCGCTTTCTCCTTCCTTTGAATAAGACACCCCGAAATCTGCAGGCTGATTAACCCCTGCGCTCTGCTCATCCTCAACGCGACCTCTCTTCTGTTTTACGGCTTTCCCGCTGGGATCGCCAAAGCGCCTTTTTCGTGCCGCGAGTCTGTCGGAATCCAAAAGGGAATCTTTCCCTTCGTTTCCGAGTTCTGATTTGAGGTGTTTCTTTGATCTCCCTTTGTTATCCCGATCCGCTGAATCAATTTTAGCACTGTCGACCTTTTCTTTTTGCGACTCCAGACGAGACATCAGATCAGAAGGGGAGGGTTCGCCCTCAGCTTTGTGCCTCTGCCTCTCTGAGCCCTCCACATCTGAACCTTTCATTTTTCCAGAATTTGAATCCAGACTGGGCTCCCTGTCCGCTTCAGAATAAGGTACGCTAGGAGACTGCACTTTCCCCCTTCTTGATTTGGTTTTCTCGCCCTTCTCTCGGTCTGCTTTTTCCTTGCGCCTGCCGCGCTTGCTCTTTTCTGTCCCACTTGCGCGATCAGCCTCGGCCTGCTCCATTTCTCTGTCCAGATTCTCCGTTTTATAATCCACTGGAGACTTTTCAGACTTTTCAAACTGAGGAGTAGGCGATAAGGAGCTGCAGCTTCCACTTCTCTCAGACGAGTGTCTGTACACGCGTCGCTCTGCTTCCCTCGAGACGCGGTCAGATGGTGAAGGAGAGGCGGAAGGGGTTATGGGTCGGCGCGGATGGGACGGGCTCCATCTGCTTCGGTCGGCCTCAAAGCGTTCGCGTTCCCGCTCACGTTCCCGCTGGATGTAGCTATACTTTCTGATATCCTGTTCAAAGGGGTCACGGTAATCTCTGTATTCACGAGGATCTTCATGATACCGTGGGTCATAGTGGTCACCTTGGTAATGGTCTAGTTCCGGATAACGCTCGCGGCTGCGAGCGGGATAGTCTCGCCGTGGATCGTCGGCATAGATTCCTGGTGCCCGAACATTCTCATAGTACGCTCTCTCTGCTGAGAATTCATGATACGAAGGTCTTCGGTCGTCCCTGACGATGAAAAAGAGGTGAAGGTTAACAAACAGTTATATCTGACGCATCGATAACAAAAAGAACTCTGTCTTTTATTCTTATGAGAGGCATCTTTTGTAAACGGTTACCTTCTTTCAGAGGGGATTTCATAGAAGTCACGCATATCCTGCCCCGATGCCTGCATAGAGCGATAGAACGCCACTTGGCTCTCCTGACTGGCGAAATCAACCTGCAGAAAACAAGCACACACCTGAAGCAACAGGTACAACCAGCAATATATTTCCACGCTTAAAACTCATCCCTAAGCAACAGGGAAATGAGCTCCTGTCGCTACCTTAATTTTGTTGCCGCCAATCTTCCATCCTTTGGTCTCTCTCACAGCAGCTTGCGCAAAATCTGTGTTGTTGTATAGAATCAGGGCCATCCCTTTCAATCTGTCAAACACAACCTACAAAAAGTGATAAAAAATTAAGCAGGATTCAAGACAAAATGCAATACACAAATACAAACACTATTAAAACTGTATGCATCGTGCAGCTCAAATACCTTCACCACATGTCCATAGCGACAGAAGTGTCGTGTAAGGTACTGCTCTGTGATGTTAGAGGACAGACCATCTAACCACACGCAGGTCGTAGGCATACTCTTCCCAAAACCCAGCTGCAAAAGCAAGACGGACAGAAAAGTTGCGTGA
This sequence comes from Pangasianodon gigas, assembly GCA_022758105.1. Lineage (NCBI taxonomy): Eukaryota > Metazoa > Chordata > Actinopteri > Siluriformes > Pangasiidae > Pangasianodon > Pangasianodon gigas. The sequence continues at coordinate 666,088 of CM040473.1, read as the reverse complement.
AGGTGCATTAAAGTGTGATTAAAGACTTCAGTTTACTAGAGTAGCTGGACAAGTACCTTGAGTCGGTTGGCGCCCAGGTATTCTCCGTCCATTTTCTTAATAGCTTTACACACACTAGCGATGTCAGAGTATTGCACAAAGGCATACTGAGGGACACCGTTAACCCTCTTAATATCGATATCCTAAAAAAAACAAAAAGAAAAACATGGGGGTGAGACGAGAACACCGGCCAAAACTTTACCAACGTGAGATGGGGGAAGGGCAGGGCTTCCATAAATAAATATCGGGTCGGTAAATATCTGAGTCAACTCGTTAAACACTTACCACTATCTCTCCAAAGCGCTGAAAAACATCAAGCAGCTGCTGGTAGTTAGTCGTTTTCTCCAGATTTCCGATAAACAAGGTTCTGGTTGCCTTTGGGTGAAACTCATCTATCCGTCCGTCCAACGGCCGGAACTCGTTCTCACTTTCCGTCTCTGTTAGAGAAGACAGGTGGGTAAGTGACGGACACCAAGCTGCGTAACTACAAAACCCCGCAGCCGCAACACTCACCAGGGCCGTTCCAAGCAGTCACTTCGATCAGCATTCCAAAGAAAAGCTTTCCTTTGGACACGCTGAGGGCTTTCTCCTGGTCTTCTTGCTGTCTGAAGAACACCAAGCCGTATCGCTCCTCCGAGGCTCCGTGTATCTGCACTGACGTCACCTTGCCATACTTCTTAAACTCGTGGAAAAGTCCATCTTTCAGACTCGTGTCTGGAGAAGAAAACACATCACGTCACTGATCCTACATTACTGCAAAAAATTTTCTTTGCACCCAATAAACACGCAGTTTTGGTACCAACCTGTGGATCGTACAGGGAGGTTCTGCACCCTGATGCCAAAACTCCTACGCGGCTCATCACAGTCCAGAGACAGTGGAGGAGGAGCCGGAGGCGGGTGAGTGGCTGCGGACTGAACCGAACGCGCTCGAGACCCCTCACTAGAACTGCTGTTGGAGTCACTGCTGCCACGGGACAGAGAACAAAAACACCTCCTCAGAACAAATACGTTCAGTACATAGAGACCGACTCGCATTAACGAACAAAAGCAAGTTGCTAGCCGACGACCAGATCGTCCCAGAACAGTTTCTGACTGAGTACACTCATCCAGCATAGTCCAACATCTCCAAGGAAATGGCCAACATTTCTTCTGCACAGCAACGCACTTAAATTATCTCTCCAAAACCTCTCTCTTCTTTTACAGTAGCCTAGGATATACAGCGAGTGGAATGTTAAACCATGGTCTCAACATCTTACAGCCTCAAAGCATATATTTTCTGCAAGGCTACAACACTAACCTGAGGTGTAAAGCTACATAAAACACGATACAATGTGATTTTGATCCATAAGGCGACGATCTGATATTTAACGATATGATCTAGCATCCTCTGGTCAACACGTGATCAGCTTTGTTCAGAATCTGGTGTAAATCTACCAAAAATTTGCGAATGATGATGTAGAAAAGGACTATTTTAAAAGTATCCGATATTCAAACATTGCTTTTTAAATCGATGCATCGATCCAAACTGACGGATCGTTACACCAAACCAGTCTTGGACCGTATTTCAAGAAAGAAAGCAGTTCGTCAAACTCCACCTACCTGCCGCTTCCGGTACTGCTGGTGCTACTGACTGAATCCGAGCTGGAAGATCGGCTTCGGGAACGTGAACGCGGACCTCTGCCTGGAGAAACAGGAGCTCTTTTTGGGGAATGGGGGGCTTTGGGGGTCTGTCCCGTGGTCCTTTGCGGAGAAGGGTGCCGCGATTGCGAGGAATGAGAAGATCGACTCCGGCGATGATGGTAAGTCCGATCGACGCGCCGCCCCCTGTCATCGCGGTAAGGATCCCGCCGTGCAGAACCAGACAAAGTGAAGGGATCACGGATTCGAGACTCGAAATGAGATTCCGGGGTGTCGAAACCCCCGCTAATCGCGCTAACTGCAGGGCTGGCCCCGACTCCAGACGCAAAAATGGCGCGGTCTCGGTAATAGTCCGTGTTGTAGTGCCGCGGCCTATCGAAAGTGCCACTGCGTTCGTGGTGTCCGTACGGATTGTGCTCGTATGCTCGATCCCGACTGTCTGAACTGCTGCGAGAGGGACAGAAAGAGACGGGAAAGGAAAGAAAAGATTCAAAATCAACTAACAAAAACGACTCACCAAAAACAAACAAACAAAAAAAATAAATTCATGCAAAAGTACATCACTTAACATTCTCAGTGATGATTGGGTCAAACTTCAACCGACAGCCAATCATAATTCCCACAAATACCACAACTGCCCAAATCGATTTAAACACACACACACACACACACAGACAAAACACATGTCAGATCAAACATCTAGCATCTTTTTTGCGCGCATATAAAAAGGCACAAACTCCTGACCTGACCATGCGAGTCATCACTAGAAAGAAACGTATAAAAATTCTTCCTTCAGTTTGGACTAATTTCTTTTTTTCTTTTTAATTATTATTCTAAAATATACAATAATTACGACTGTCCTGAATGAAATGTTTATTTGGTAGTAAAGTGGAGACCAAGTGCACAGACACACCTTAGCTAAACTAGCCGATCGGCTGAGACGTGTTCGGCATCCGAAATTCGCCTTTTTAGTTTTACGCTGAATCTGCGACTCTAATGTAGCTAACAAGTAACGCAATCGTACAGCCTCTGGATTAGCACTGTGCGTTAAACATGCGTGTAAATCGTTCCACACTGAGGTCTCGTCAGTAGGAGGAGGAGGAGGTGTTTTTAACGTCCAATGATGTGATTTCTAACTCTGGACATCCAGCTAGGGGGCGTGGTCTAAAGTCTGAAGGCGGGGCCGTATGTTAGAAGTGATCTAGACGCTAATATAGTTCGCATTTCACTTGAACGCAGGTTTACATGTTATTAAACTTTATTATTAAACCAAATACAATTAAACTGAACAGTATTACAGAGATAAACGTTTTCTTTTAAGACTCGCGGTTTGTACGAGACAAGTTACGCGTTAGCTACGTAAGCTTCTCCGCACCAAGATTCTAGCTAAAAGGCCTTTTGCGGAAATCTTTTCTCTTGTAAATAACTGCGAATTTCACGCTAAACCAACAAAACCATCCTGTCTACTCACGTGCTAGCAAATTCAACAAGCCAATTCTCTAATAACTGAAACCGAGACGTTCAGCTTTAAACATCTAAATAATTATTTTGTTATTGTTAACTGTTCTTATTGCATTCAGGTTCTCTTATTCGGACTGTAAATTAACTTTAGCTATTGTGTTCTGTTTATTTTTATTATCCTTCCTGCCTTGTTCCTTATCGTACATTTTTTGTATTTGTATTGTCTTAATAATTTATTTTTTGTTGTCCTTCTACCTCGTCTTTCTCATGAGGAAAAAACAAAATAAGAATTTTGTATTGTATTGTATCAAAGTACATATGACAATAAAGATCTTTAATTTTATTTGTGACGTATTTAACAGCTAATAATAATAATAATAATAATAATAATAATAATAAAGATGGTAACTACGCTACAATCTTACTAATCTCCTCACTAGTTTGTCTGGAACTAGTCTACACGTGTCTAAAGTAACTTACACCACATACCAATGTTTATAAAATTATTTTCTTAGAATCAAATTCATTTATAGTGAGAAAGCTAGTAAATTAGGCGCATTAATAACTAACTCATCTTTAGAAAACTTCACATTTAAGCAAACAAAAACACAGGTTCGTTTTACTGCAGTTTAATATTTAAGGTGCCGTATATGTCGTGTTTTAATATTTTGATTTCTTTAATTTCGTCTCAGTTATTTTACTATTTTTAACCTGCTTACATTTAAAACAAAAAAAAAAAATTAAAATAAAATTTAAAAAAAACTCTGAAGGGCTTTTCTGCTTTCACTCTTTTCACTCCTCATGTGTTTCTGTAGTTAATGATATACGATACACAGATTATATTTGTGTTTTATTTCATTGGTGTATTTGTTTTCTTTTAAATAAATAGAGAAATCTGTTCTATTTTGTTCTAGGTTTTATTTTAAAGAAAAATATAATTGATTGTAAATAAAAAGCTCGATACGTAAAACAAGACATGAAATTTTGCTCTCAGTCACATTAATGACACACATTAATTTTTTTTCTATCTGAAACAGTTTTGTTTATTTTTTTTCTGGCTGGTGAACAGAATCGCGCTGCCTTCAGATCTGCACAAAAATAATCATCTCCAGAAATTTCTACGCTACGTCCTGAAAGGAAGCACAGACGCTGCCCAAAAACATGACAATATCTGTAAATACAGCAAACATGTATGTCTTCAAAATAATAATAATAATAATAACAACAATAATAATAAAAAGGGAAGGAGGAGCATTTTGAACATTTGCATGCAATCTATATATAGATATACATATAAAAAAGTTCAAATATATTATTTTTTAATATGCGTGTAACTTTGTTCAATCTAGCTAGTCACTGGAGTAGCTACACGTAAATTGTTAAACAGCGAGCTAATCATTTCTTTACTGCGGTCGCGACGTGAGATCCATCGGACTCTCCTCCATATTCAAGCTTGTTTATTTATTTATTTATTTATTTTATTTAAGGCTCTTTAAAACATAGCAAAGCCAAATCCCTCAAGATCAACTATCAACTATATATGCTCACTACATACGCTGCGTTCGCGACCAAGTGGGAACCGGAACGTTTCCGACTCTCCAACTCGCAATTCCTACTCGGAAAGTCCGAGTTTTTTCGAGCGCGATTCCGTGACATCACTCCGACGTGGCGGCGCTCACAGCGAAAAGTAAGATCGAGAAATATTTAAGGTTTTTAAGCCGTCGTATGAGTTTCTGTTTATAGCTACAATCGCTAAAAACCGTATGATACTTTGATAATCGAAATGTTAATTTGCTTTTGAAGATTGTGATCTTTCGTGTAATTTTCAGCGCTGTTATCTGTGAATTATCGAATCTGCTTTAAAAATAAATTACGCAAACTAACTAAACGATTCTAATTCCAGTTTTCTGTAGACAGCTTACAGCGAGGACGGATTTTATTTCCGACTTCCGATGGCCGAGCTCCGAGTGTGAACACTCTAATGTGGGAAGTAGTCGTAAAATGTGAAATTTCCGAGCTGACAGAGCAATACGGTACAACAATTTTTCACATTTACGCACAATTTTTATTTATTTATTAATTTTTTTAGATTTAATTGATGTTTGATATGTTTTGTAGAAGCACTGAGGATCATTTAGCTAAAAAGTTTAAGAAATGTTTCCTCAGACTTGATGTAAAGTAGAACATGGGACCTTAAAAACAACAGAAGGATTTTTTTTCTTTAGATTTAAAATCATAAATTAAAAAAATTAAAGTTCGAACAGTGAAATTCAATCTGTAAGTTAGTGGGTTAGTGTCGGTGTTTTTAGGTGTCCATGATATTACACTGAACAAAATAAGTATGAATTCTGCCACTTACTATTTTTTAATTTAACACTTTGACAATATATTTAAATGTAAAATTAACCTCGATGTAAATGTGAAATTAAAATCTACGTAGACGAGCCCAGGTTTATGTTTTCTGAGTACTGAATGTGGTTGTTTGTGTTTTTTCTTCTTCACTGCTATTAGTTCCTTGTGAAAATTCATGCGCTCCAAAATACTGAACTGTGGTGTTATTACTCAAAACAACGCCAGAGGCAAGACTGGAATAAAACAAACAAAATAAAATAAAAAATTTAAAAAAACAAAAACAAAAAACAACAAAAAAAGAAAAAAACAGACAGACATCAGCAGTGAGAAGTGACATTCAGGAGAGTAAAGACGAGAGACAGAGAAGGACAGAAACTCAAACACAGCGGAAAGAAAGAAAGAAAGAAAGAAAGAAAGAAAGAAAGAAAGGAAGGAGGTTAATGACACACACTATCAGCGCAGAAAGAATCCGTGAGGTCTTTCTGTCCAAACAGGCAGTGTGTTTATTTTTATTATTTTTTTTTTTTAATTCTACAAGCTCTACGGTTAGTGGGAATGGGAAAAGGAAAAATAAATAAATAAATAAATAAAAAGAGAAGCAACATCTGGGTTAGATAAAGAAAAGCACAGAAGGTGCATGAGGCAGGGCAATACCAACCTTTTCACAGCAGTAATTCAACCTACATATTCCAAACACAATATAGGAGGGCAAATGTGTGAGCCAAAAATAGAGAGGCCAAAAAAAGGTGACTGAAAAAAAAAGAAAAAAAGAAAAAAATGAGGTAAACGGCGCCTTGTTGCTGTCGTGATTAAAAAAAAAAAAAAACATTAATATCCTCCACGGGGAAGAAAGAAGAAGAAGAATATCCAGATTCACAAATCTATTGCGAGGAGTTCGAGTTCAAAAATTCAAAAAATTATCCTGATTTGGAGATGAGGAGAATTTAAAAAAAAATAAAATAAAAAATCCTGGATTAAAAAATAATGAAAAGTTATAGCCGATATCCACGTTCTGGTCAGAAGTAATCCCATCATCATCGGTTTCAGGGCAGGATGAAACCGCTTCTTCAAATAACCAAAAAGAGGATTTCTGTCTGAAAACAAAAAATAAAACAAAACAAAAAGAAAAAAAAAAAACAGTAATCCCAGTCTGTGGTTGCAGATTCCTTCCATCAGATTTTTGGGAATTGGACAGACTCTGGGATATTCCTTTATTTTAAACCAGCACGTGTTCAGTAGAAATCCTCGGCTTTGTCCGTGCTTCTAAAGTCCGCTTGATTCAGACTCGGGTACATCCACATTTACGCTGAAGTTAAATCCAAACTCGGGTTGCGGTCCAACACCGTACATCCCAGAAATTTTTTTTAAAAAAGCATTAAAATATAGGGTTAGATCCGTGACTAAAAGTTTCTTCGCTTATCCAATCTGGACGTCTTCTGAGTTTCGATCTTCGAGCGCCGCGTTAGTCCGGTCTCGCGTCTCGTTCCAGCCCTAAACGTGACTATCGGGTGGAAAAAGGATGGAAAATGAAAGCACTGACAGCGTTAGCGCGTAACTCCACACGGACCCGCGGAAAGGTCACACCATCGCCTCACCTTTCGCGCGACTTCTCTCCGATCCGAAGGCGCGATTTTTTTTTTTTTTTTGGACTCGTCCTAAATCCAAATCGGTGTG
>CM040473.1:548388-586373 GCA_022758105.1 Pangasianodon gigas | reverse complement strand
GAGAGAGAGACTTTTGACTTTTGAAATTTTCTGTTTAATGCTCATTTAGATTCTTCCAAACTTTGAGAGCAGCAGTGATTAGACAACATGTGTATTAAACAGTGGTAAGAATGCCTGGAGTATATATAATATATATAGTTAAACCTTACATCTTCTACGTGTGCAGAGTATTAAACTTCCCCCAAAGCCCACACCTGACCGAATTTCCTTTGAGTTATCTTAGAGAAAGCGTATTCAGCCTTGATTCTGGCTTTAACTAATGCTGTGAGCATTTTGTCAGCATCCTGAGTTCCTCCCCCCTGCATTTAGTTTTTTCTTGTAAGCCAGAGAGCGAGCTTGGCCTGACCCATTATGCAGTTTAGTAAAACAACAGATTTTTGCTTTGAGATGTACTTTGGCTCATATATATATATATATATATATATATATATATATATATATATACAGGTGTTCTGCCCAGGTGACACCCAACCCTCTGCACCAAGCTCTCAGCAGTGAGAACAGTCTGTTCAGTCTTTCACAACGCAAAAACACGTGGTCTACAGTTTCTTCTCTACCACAGAAGAGACTCTCTCTGCCCCTAGTGAGGTCGATGTGTGCCACGTGTCTGTTCGTGGCCACGGCCCCATGCACTATCCGCCACTGTAGATCAGCTGTACGCTTCTCTATGGGCGGTTTGTACAGGGACCTCCAGCATCCTCATGGGGAAGAGTCCGGCGCCAACAACAATTCTGCCCAATGTGACTCCTTCAGTCCAGCCAGAGAGCCTCTATATACAACTTTAATACAGGTTTCATACAGTGCTTTCTTAGAGGCATTTTCCAGTGTTGTTAGTGGTGGTATTCGGAAGGACAAAAGTGCTCCTTCCTCTCGCTGATACTCCTCTACCGCTGCAGAGATTGGTAAGAGCGGTGGGGCTGATGGCTTCCTCGAGTGTCCTGCCCCAGAGTCTCTGTGAACCTGAAGGGCACTGCTGAAACCACCTCTCCCAACAGTCTCTGCATCAGGCGGTCTGACAGTACTCCCGTCTCGGCACACAGATCGCTAACCATCTTTCAGTTGTTACCAGACCTCAAATCCTTAATTCTGATGATTCCTGATCTCTGGAAGCGCTGTTGAATGTATGAGGATGATAGCATTCTGGACTATATCAGTGGATTGTGGAACAGCGGCTTGTTTTCAGTACTTGGAAAGGGTTGTGCGTTGGTCCTGCTGATGTTCAGCACTGAGGACCAGGCTCTCAAAATGGTGTTGTTGCTGACAGGTCCATTTCCCTCAGGTTCACCACAAACAGATGTTTGTCATAGGTCAAATCTTCAATGGGCTGTAGTAAGGCATAAGCCGTGCCAGCCCTTGCCAGCCCTTCTCCATAGAGCAGCCTCTGTCCTGTCTGCAGTCAGAAAGTTCTGACTCGACTCGACAGGTCAATCAGGCCTTGACCCCCCTCCTGCAGCGGCAAGTAGAGAACAGGGGTGCGAGTCCAGAAGACGTTTACGATCCCCTTCTGGACATCCCTGATCAATGTCTCTGGAGGTTCGAGAATGGTGAAACGATGCCACAGCATGGAGGTGATCAGGTTGTTGGCAGCCAGTACTCTCCCCCTGTAGGACAACTGGGGCAGGACCCAGGTCCACTGAGACAACTTGGCACACACGTTCTCCACAACCCCCTCTAAGTTCTTGTTTTGAAAATCTGTCATTCCTAAAAACACCCCAAGATATTTCAGACCAACTTTTCTCCACTGGAGACTGTCCGGTAGAGTGGGAGGAGCCTTGTTCCTGCCACTGCCCTATTAGAAAGCGCTCACATTTATCCCAATTAACACGTATAGATAGCTAGGCTGTATAGATAGCTAGGCTGTATAGATAGCTAGGCTGTGGGTCAGTGCTAGAATGTCACCGTCGTTCTTAATAAAAACAGTCGCATCATCTGAATGCCAACAGCACCAGATTTTCCTGCACCCCTCTGACTGACAGTCCCTGGAGTCCCGCTCTAAGCCAGCGTAACAGTGGCTCCATCGCCAAACTATAGAGTTGTCCAGATTGTGGGCCCCGTGTCTGATTCCTCTTTCCAGCGAAGACCTGAGGGTCTCCAACCCTGAGGGTAAAACACGCTTCAGAAAATAACAATTTCCACAATAAAAGTCTCTTCCTCCACCAAAGACTTCAAGCACCTGAAATAAAGTTATGGTCAACTCAGTCCAAGGCTTTTTCCTCATCTAGCGACAAAAACCCTAATTATATAATTATCCAAAATTGTTTAATTATTTATATAATTTTTTTTAACATATATATATATATATATATATATAGATATCATTTTTTATATATTACGTATATTTATGTTTTGTATGTCAATACTGCGTGTGTGTGTGTGTGTGTGTGTGTGTGTGTGTGAGATGGGGAGGTGGGGTGGGTAAATCCTCCTCCTAATCTCTCTCTCTCACACACACACACACACGCGCACGCGCGCACACACACTCTCGGTCACCTGTGAGACAGAGCCGCGGCGCGCGCTCCTCCAGCGCTCCTGAAGAAAACAACAACAAAAAGCCCATTTATTTTTCCATGTCGGTTTTCAGAAACGGTTCGTGTTAATCGGCTGGTCGCGAATTTTCGATCCGAATCAGTGAGGCGGTAAACCGGTACACCTGTAAAGCCGGTGGCGCGTGAATCCCGCCGCACGCACGCGACCTCATGAGCGCCCCGGGAAGCCCGCGCGCAGACTCCAGACTGGAGCAGGTCATCCAGGTAACATTACAGTCTGATCAGATCATTATTTAAATCACTTCAGATCAACATACAGCTCATGAATTTAATGCAGGGTTACATTACACTTTATTTATTTATTTATCTATCTATCTATATTTTAGAGTTTCATACTAAACTCTTAGAGTGGCTCAGGGTTCTGTCTCTCTCTCTCTCTTTCTCTCTCTCTCTCTCTCTCTCTCACTCTTCTCTCTTTACTCTTCCCCAAATTAGAGAAGCTTTAATATTTACTCAGGGATCCAAACATTACACAACACTAGACTACAGTATATTTAAACAGTTGTAACTTCTTTTCTTTTCTTTTCTTTTCTTCTTAAGGCATGTGTGGTGGTAAGGGGGTCTTTGGTTGTGTAGTTCGGGGGTTCTCAGAGAGCACTTTAACTGTAAAACATAATTGTAATATCGTGGATTTATTATTATTATATATATATATTTTGCACATTGTGATGCACATCCTAATTTTTTTGAGGCTTGTGATGATGTCATACGATCAGGTTCGTGATTGGCCGGTTGCTGACCTGGAGTCAGTCGGTGAAGTCAGGACTCTGTAACGTCTGTAATAAACTACATATCATGTGATTATAGTCTTTACACTTTACGCTGCTGAGTTCTGGATTCTGATTGGTCAGAAGGTGTTGATTAATTTTCTATAACAGCAGCTCTGACAGTAGTGCAGCTGCGAATCACAGATTTATTTCTAATTAATGCGCTCGTTCTAAAATGTTATCGTTTCTATAGCAACAGGTCATTCACAGGGACTTTTAATATGATGAAGTTTTCTGTAAGGAGACGTTTATGTGACATTTATGGAAGGAGTCTCCAGTGTTAGCGCTTTGTAACTGTGTAACTTTGTAACTTTTAATTTTCCGACATGGTATGCGTTAATGTTATAATATTGTAATGTAATAGGGTGTGTATTATTGTGATGATGTAATACACTCATGCTCGGTGTGTGTATTGTTGTTCTGTCCAGTCTCGCTGTACCTCTCCATGTTCTGTTCTAAATATAAACCCCACTGCTGTGCCGCCACCTGCTCCTCGCACGGCACACTCCACCCTGATCCCAGATCAGCCTCAGCGCTTCTGATGATCGGGATTAGAATTAGGATTAGATTATTTTAGAATGAAGTAGTGCAGAAGCTGATCCTGGATCAGAGGAAAACACTTACACGATCATTGTGATATAATACTAACCGTAAAATTATAATAATACTGATAACAAATTTTCACCAAAAATTAACTCCAGAGCGTCCATCTTTACTCCAGACGCGGTCGATCAGCTGAGATGCGTTCACCACGTGAAGTTTGCTTCTTTAGTTTTACTCTGTAGCTTTTTTTTTTTTTTAGCTCTGTAGCTAACAGGTAATGGAAGCTTATAGCCTCCGGTTTAGCGTCATGTACACTGCTGACGTAGTTATGTCTCAGCGACACAGTGTGTACATAATCGCTTAAATTAAAACGGAATAAGTCTGTGTTTACATACTTATGTGTGTGTGTGTGTGTGTGTGTGCGTTATGACTTGTAGAAGTTGGAGGAGAGTGTGTTATCTGAAGAGAAGAGGTTGACAGTGCGAGGCCCCTCCCCTGATGCCCCGCCCACCTGCATACCGGCTCGTGTGCGAGAAATCGTCACCAAGAACCTGAACGAAAGCAGTATGTAACTCCGGCTCTGTCCCACTGTGTGTGTGTGCGTGTGTGTTTGTGTGTGTGTGTGTGTGTGTGTGTGTGGTCATATGCTCAGTATAATCCATACACTCGGTCTTTGTCCTCTCGCTCTGTCTCTGTCTCAGCAGCCGGCAGCATGTCCTCGGTTCTGTCTCTGGAGGAGGAGAACCGCGTCCTTCAGAGTGAACTGAGTCGTCTGGAGGACCTGCTGGCCCACAGCCGCGCCGACCGCGACGAGCTCGCCATCAAATACAGCGCCATCAGCGAGAGGGTCAGAGGACACACACACACACACACACACACACACACACATACACAAACAAACTTGTTCACTTGTCATTGCTAACTTTGACCCTTATGTACTAAAATTCAACCATATTTGTCTTAAAGTCGTCTGCTATCTGTGTAGATTCAACACACACACACACACACACACAGATACACACGGATACACACACACATACTGTTAGCAGACTGAAAACACAAATCAGTGTAAGGCTGTAAAGCGCAGCTGCATGAAGAAAATAACTCTGTAATTAACCACTTGATGATTGTGTCCATGCTGGATTTCCTGTCTGTGATACACACACACACACACACACAAACACACACAAACACACAGAGGAAAGAGAAATGCTTGACTGACCTGAGCACTGCAGCAGGACAGGACAACTCCCTCCCACACACACACACACACACACACACACACACACACACACACAAGGTCAATAATTGATGGTATTTAAACATGGTGTTTTCTCTCACAGACAGTTGGAGGTGTTTTAGGAAGGAATCGATTCACGTTTGCGGTGTTTTGGGGGAATTTTTGGTTACACATCATCATTTGTGTTTTGTCGCTCAGCTTCATTTTCTTAATCTGGGTTTTGTTTATGTGTGTGTGTGTGTGAGTGTGTCTGTGTGTGTGTGTGTGTGTGTGTGAGAGAGAGAGTGAGAGTGAGAGGGGGTCTGTCTCATTTCCTTGGAAATGTGGAATGGAATGAAGTGAAGTGGCCCATTGCCATGGCGTTTGTTGCCCCTGGAGACAGTAAACAGGGCAGTTGGGGGGTTTAGGTGGTCCTGCAGTGGGCTTATAGCGGCACCGTGCCAGCTTCTTTCTGGTTTACATCAAACACAAGCTCAATATATCATGTTAAAAATATAAAATTGAATAAAGAACTTAAACCATCACCAAGTAGAGGGGTTACGAAGATGGACAGCAAATAAAATTTCACCCAGACCAGCGAATAGAGAATTATCACAAAGAGAGTTAGATTATGAGCAGTGCTAATGCAGGATTTAAATTACAAAACCACAAGAATTCAGGACTAACCCTGTGTGGCCTGTTCAGCAGATTAGCAGATTAGCAAAGCGTGTTAACTGGAATGAGAGGTCGCATATGACAGGACAAGATGAAACCTTGATGATAAGTTTTTCATCCGTTTTTGCGTCAGACAGGAAACAGGAACTAATTGCAGGTAGGAACTAAAGTAGTGAGTGGGGAACTGAAGAAAAAAAACAATCATTTGGATTTGTTGCTTTAACGTGTCATACCTCATTTACATGAACTGAAAAAAATATCAGTTCAAACGTTGCTGAAAGCGTGACTCCGCGTCTCACACGTACGTAGAAAATAAACGATTACCTGTTGCTTTGTGGCTCGTTAGGCGATCGTAGGTGTCTACTGAAAGCAGATGGACAAACTTTATACAGAATGAACATCAGACACATAAAATATACATCAATCTTCCACTAACATTTAATAAGTGAATACATATGAATATTATATTATATGGAATGCAGAACACGTAGCTCAATTAGGCAAAGATCTGATGGTACTATCTTATTTACGAGCTTTATATTTAGAGTTTTATTCATGTTGTTATTGTAATGTATAAATGAGTCTTACAGTGAAACAAAGGAATAAAAATCAGAGAATGTATTTCACATATTTACGTTGCTCCAAGTGTGTGTGTGTGTGTGTGTCTTTTCCACATGTGGTGTCAGCTGTAAATTCCTACAGGCTTTTCTCCGGACGCCCCAGTCGGGGTCCTGAGCGTTTCCAGTGGAGACTGGGGTGCATGTTTATCATCGGCGGAGGGCGTTTCCGTGGCGACGCCTCTGTTACCCCTGTTTAGCTGCTTTTCATTTTGGAGAATTGGGATTGGATTAAGTAAAAGGAGGGCATTGAAAAGGAATGCAGTGTCTTTCAGTCGCAGGAAACATTCTTGGCTTCTCTCAGGAAGTGTTGGAAACAAAAAATTTGTTGATTAATTATCATAACAAGGCTTTATATATATATTTATCACATACACACTTATCACTTATGGTGAGATAAACATATAATATCGGTGTTATCACATGATAATCCCACTGTTTTTTTCTAAAGGAAACAATAAAGGAGAGCAGCTATGGATTGTCATGATAATTACAGACAGAATATAATATTAATTTATACGATAGTGATATAAATAAAGCAAGTACTGATTTTATATTTCTCTCTCACTGGAATTGCCTGACCCTGTAACCGTGTGTGTGTGTGTGTGTGTGTGTGTGTGTGTGTGTGTGTGTTTAGTTAGAGCAGGCCCTGCGTTTGGAGGCGGGGGTCAGTGACAGCGACTCTCCGGAGTGTGTGAGTTTGTCTCAGCAGGTGGTGGAGCTGCGACGGCGTCTGGATGAAGAACAAAACGCTTACAAACGCAAACTCACCGCCTACCAGGAGGGGCAGCAGAGACAAGCTCAACTCGTCCAGAAACTACAGGCCAAGGTCTTTCATTCTTTCTTTCTTTCATTCATTCATTCGTTCCTTCCTTCATTCCTTCATTCATTCCTTCATTCGTTCGTTCATGTGCCTGCCACGTAATTTCATTCATTCGTTCACCTGCTGCCCTACAGTTGAGTTGTTTATGCAGTTACTGATTATTCTGTGTTGGTGTGTGTTCAGGTTCTGCAGTATAAGAAGAAGTGCAGTGATCTGGAGCAGTCTCTGCTGGAGAAATCATCAGAGCAAGTGAGTGCGAGACTAAAACTAATGTATATACACACACCATACACACCACACACACACCATACACATCATACACACACACATACACACACCATACACACATATTTACACATGCACACACCATAAACACACCATATACATACCATACACACCAAATACAGCATATACACACCCTATACACCATATACACACATATACACCATATACACACATACACACCATATACACACACCATACACACCATATACATAATATACACATCATACACACCATACACAAGGAGTTAAAAATGAAATGTGAGTGTTCTGTAACAAATCTGCAATTAAAACCGTGTATGTCCTGTATGTCCTGTATGTCACACTCAGAAAACTGCACACAAACCTTTGTGTTTATTTCACAGAGTGGATGTGAAAAGTCCACTAATGGTCAGGACGAGTGCAGCAGTGAGCTGGAGACGGCCCTTATCCGCCTCGAGGAAGAGCAGCAGAGGTCTGAACACACACGCACACACACACGCACACACACACGCACACACACACACACACACACACTGAGCTACTTATGCTTTGTTTTGTCATGGCGAGCAGGAGCAGCAGTCTATCGGCGGTGAACGCGATGCTGCGTGAACAGCTGGAACAGGCCGGACTGGCCAATGAGGCGCTGAGTCAGGACATCCGCAGACTCACTGCTGATTGGACCAAAGCGAGGGAGGAGCTGGAGCAGAAGGAGTCTGATTGGAGGAGAGAGGAGGAGGTTCAGTCATTTGTCTATTCTTATGAACTTTGTACTTTTACTACTAATAATAACAACAATTTACACAGCACATTTATTACATTTATTTGAAATAAATGACAGTGTGACATTGAGCATTCACAGTGTTTGTAAAATCCTTAGCAATCATTCTAAAATAATAACCTTTTTTTATTTTTATTTATTTATTTATTTATTTATTTATTTATTTGCAGTCGTTCCATAACTACTTCAGCAGTGAACACAGTCGGCTGCTCACTCTGTGGAGGCAGGTAGTCAGTTTCCGCAGGAGTGTGTGTGAGATGAAGAGTGCCACCGAGAGGTTAGACTTTACACACACACACACACACACACACACACCATACCCCTACACACACTCTGTTACGCTATATCATAATTGTGTTGTCTCAGGGATCTGTCAGTGATGCGCAGCGATCTGGCTCAGACGGCTCAGAGCGTGCAGCTGCAGTGTGTGTGCATGTGTGTGACGGTGCGGAGTCGCGAGGACGGCTCGGCGCTGGTCCTGGAGCGCGAGGCGGCTCAGCGCATCACACTGGAGCAGCTGCTCCGAGAGAAAGAGAGCGAGATCACCGAGAGCCAATCAGAGAGAGAGAAACTCAACGGCAGGTCTGTAAAATAAAACAGATAACAGTGTCGTGTGTGAAAGAGATGAAGTTTAAATAAGGATCTAAACTGTGTTTTGTAAAGTTTTCATAAAGGCATAATGTAGTATTACTGTGTAAGTGTAACCACTTTTCACTTTGATTACATGTTAGATGTTTGGATTTGTACTAGCTTCATTCTTAAATTAGCAAAACAAACTAACTGTGCTAGCTACATACACTCACCAGAGGCACCAATGATCTCTGCTACTTCCTGTAAAGCTTTATTTTTCTTCATAACGGCTCTGTACATGTTTACTGAGAGGTCGTATATGACGGGATAAGATGAAACCAGGCTTATAAGTTTTTTCCATTTTTCTGCATCAAACAGTAAAAGGGAACTAACTGCAGGTAGGAAGTAAACCTCTGAGTGGGGAACTGAAGAAACATCGGACCTCACGCTGCATAGGATCGGTCCGAGGAATCATTCGAGCCAGTCGTTTGGATTCGCCGCTTTACCGCATAATAACTAATTTGCATAAAATCGAGAAATCTCAGTTCAGATGTCGCTTTGTTGCTGTGGCTGTGGATGAAGCTGTGAATTAAGAGCATTCGCGTGTCGTTTTGTCGCTCGCTATGTGAACACAGCGTAATACTGTGTAGTACAACGTGCAGTGACACGATGATGACATTTCTGCATTGGTGTGTTTTATACGTGTCGGTGCTGTGGATGTGTGTAACTGTGTGATCAGTGTCCCGGTGTCGCACTGCGATGTCGTCTGTGTATCGGCAGGCTGGCAGACGCAGAGAGAGAGATGGAGAGACTCAGAGCTCGAGTAGACGAGAGAGAGAACGAGATCACGTCACTCACTCGGAGACTGCAGGTGTGTAGAATTCACCTCAGCTTTAATTCCGTTTAATTCAAACTGACTTCAGATTACAGGAACAGTTCAAGTTCACCCTTTAACCTAAATGTGTGTGTGTGTGTGTGTGTGTGTGTGTGTGTGTGTGTAGGAGCAGAGCGGAGATGAAGAGTCAGAGCTCCACACACTCAGAGCTCACATTAACACTCTGCTGGACACCCTGAGAGACATCGCACAGGTAACACACACATCACAGAACACTCAGGAACAACAGAGTCACAAAATCACACCTCAGTCTCACCCACTCTCTTGCTCCACCCACTCTCTTACTCCACCCACTCTCTTACTCCACCCACTCTTTTGCTCCACCCACTCTCTTACTCCGCCCACTCTGTTGTAGTTGATGTTGTCAGATTCGGACTCGGGCGTGTTCGGCTCGTCAGTGGAGTCCGATTCAGAGAACAGCGTTTTGGCTCTGTTGCCGTTGATGCGCTCCTCCTCCCCCCATCGATCCTCGTCACCACAGCGATCATCGTCTCCATGGCGACCCTCCGCCCTGCCCCTCCCCGAATCCGCTCTCTCAGCTCTGCGTGGCATGGCAACCAATAGACATCTCCAGCTCCAGGTACACACTCACCTGACACGCACACACACACGTAATACACACTGTATAAACCTCTGTACTGTTATACATCTATAAAATTTATTATAGATATTTAAAATTATATAAAAATATAAAATGCAGGTTTTTAAAAGTTTAACAGGACTGAGGGTTTTTTAAAATGCATCACAAACGCTAGCTTGTGTTTTTCTGTCTGCAGGAGGTCAAAGGTCGTCTGCAGTCAGCACAGTCGTCTGTCCAGCAGCTGCGCAAACAGCAGGGGGAGGCGGAGTCAGGCAGGAGGGAGGCGGAGCTACGCCTGCAGGCCGTGCAGGGTGAGAGGGACGACGCTCAGAGAGAGAGAGAGACAGCGGTGCGAGAGAGAGACCGACTCCGACAAGAGAGAGACAAACTCTGCAGGTAATTATTCATTATTATTATTCCTGTCTCCTGCTGCAGAGATCATGAACCAGTAAACTGGATTAATGTTATTGCCATAATTTTCATCTGTTATTCATTGAATTATTGTCGATGCTTTAATTGGTATGTCTCTCTCTCTCTCTCTCTCTCTCTCTCTCTCTCTGCAGTGAGAAGGAGTGTGTGCAGCAGTCTGTGCAGGCTTTACAGACAAAACTGCAGCTGCTACAGATGGACTGTGAGAGACTGCAGCAGGCTGCGGCGTCTGCGCAGAGAGAGAGAGATCATGAACGAGTGGAGAGAGAGTCGGCCGTGCAGGAGAGAGATCGCACCAGAGCAGAGACCGAGAGAGTGTGCGTTTCTCTCTCTCTCTCTCACACACACACACACACACACACACACACACACACACACACAGGAAACCAGACCCCATTCATCAGCTATCTAATACTAATACAGATACTAAAACCCCATCGCTCTTCATTAATGAGTTGAGTATAGTGTGTTCTGATTGGCTGAGAGCAGGAGGGAATATAACACGTAACACACACTTACTGAGTCAGTGTTAAGTGTTATTTATTAACACAGGACAGCGATTAAAATGGCGCAGTTGGAGTCATGCAGAAAAGATTAATGCAACATAAAGAATATTTAAATGTCTCTCACTCTCTTTCTCTATGTCTTTGTGACTCTCTGTCTGTTTATCTCTCTGTCTCTGTCTCTCTCTCTCTCTGTCCGTCTGTCTGATTGTCTGTCTCTCTGTCTCTCTCTCTCTGTCTATCTGTGTGCAGTCAGTCTCAGTGGGAACAGAGTGAGAGTCGCTGCAGCTCTCTGCGCTCTGAACTGGCTGCAGTGAAGGAGTCGCTCCAGCAGGGGGAGATAGAGAGACAACTGCTCAAAACCGAGAAGAGCCAACTGACTGACACTCTCACTAAGGTAACACACACACACACACACACACACACACACACACAAGGGAGCTGTGTACTTGTGCAGCGACTTTTTTTCCACCTCTTAACAGTCTCTGATTTTTGATTCTGTTGCTGTGAGAGTCACAGGAGCATTAACAGTAATATTAATATGCACGTCTTAAGCGTGTGTGTGTGTGTGTGTGTGTGTGTGTGTGTGTCCTCCGTCCAGGCGGAGTCCAGTAATTCCGAGTTGATGGTGTTGATGGCGAAGCTGCGCTCTGAGGAGGCGTCACTGAGAGACTCTCTGGCTAAAATGAGCAGCTTAAATGAAGGACTCGCTCAGGACAAAGCAGAACTGAACACCATCATCATCCAGGTAAGACACACACACACACACACATACACACACACACACATATACACACACATCCACAAATACACACATATACACACACAAACACATGTCTCTCTGCGTACCCAGCTGGAGGAGGAGAGGAGTGTGCTGCAGGGTCAGAAGAGAGAAGCGGAGCAGGAGAAGCTGACCATCAGAGACGAGCTCGTCCGATTGGAGCAAGACCGTCTGGAGCTGGACTCCGCCCGCCTCACTCTCCTCCAATCACTGCAGGAGTCTGAGCAGGCCAGGGCGGGGCTGGAGGCGGAGCTTCAGATGCTCCGGATGGACAGACAAAAACTGCAGGAGAAAGTTACACAGGTGAGAGTGTATGTGTCTTTATCTGTCTGTCTCTCCCACTGTCTGTCTCTCTATCTGTCTCTCCTACTGTCTGTCTCTCCTACTGTCTGTCTCTCTATCTGTCTCTCCGTCTCTCTCTCTGTCTCTCTCTCTCCTACTGTCTCTCTGTCTGTCTCTCCTACTGTCTATCTCTCTATGTCTCTCCGTCTCTCTATCTGTCTCTCCGTCTCTCTGTCTGTCTCTCCCACTGTCTCTCTATCTGTTTCTGTCCCTCTTTCTCCTACTGTCTCTCTGTCTGTCTCTCTGTCTGTCTCTCTGTCTGTCTCTCCCACTGTCTGTCTCTCCCACTGTCTGTCTCTGTGTCTGTCTCTCCTACTGTCTCTCTGTCTGTCTCTCCCACTGTCTGTCTGTCTCTCTGTCTGTCTCTTTGTCTGTGTCTCAGTCTTGTGCTTGACACATTTGTCTGTCCGCGGTAGCTGTGTGGTGAGGTGAGCTCTTTGGGGGCGGAGCTTGGCATCATACGCGGTGAGGGGGAGAGAAGGGGCGTGGCTCTGGAGGAAGCTGGACGGACTAGGGCGGAGCTTTCTCGTGAGAGGGCGGGGCTTGTAGTTCAACTCACGGCGTCTGAGAGAGATAACGCTGCACTGACGGAGGAGCTCGCTGCGTTCAGGTACACAGAGGGAGAATATTTATGGATTTACGTTTCATCATTACGTTTTTTAAAATTAATTTTATAATTTTCTCTTTTTTGCTTTATTTTGTATTTATTTATTGCTGTATTTATTATTTAGTTGATGTATTGTTGTCATGGCAGAAAAGCACAAGCAGTAGTTAATGAATGAACTTTGAGGGAACGAGCTATACCAAATGTGTGTGTGTCTGTGTGTGTGTGTGTGTAAGGGTGGAGAAGGAGGCATTGGAGGCGAGTCTGTTTGAGGTGCAGCAGCAACTGATGCAGTCAGACTTGCGCAGAGAGCAACTCGAGAACGAAAACCTCAACCTGAGAACACGACACGATAATGCTACAGGTATAGACAGAGAGAGAGAGAGAGAGAGAGACAACTACGCCATACCTGTCTGTCTGTCTATCTGTCTGTCTGTCTGTGTGCTTATCCCTCTCTCTCTGTCTGTGCAGTGGAGCTGAAGCGTGTGCGTGCGGATGGAGAAAAGGCTGCTGCTCAAAGTGAGAGAGAGAGACAGGCTCTTAAACAGGAGCTGATTAACGCTCAGCACGAGGCTCAGCTCTCGCTCCGTAATGCGCTGTCTGACCACCAGGAGGAGCTGGAGAGACTCACCAACGACAAGGTCAGTTCCTGTGTGGTACAACGTTGTGACTCCGTCACAGGGTGAACTAGTGACCGAAACAAAGCCAAGGTGCCAATACTATAGCTTCATCAGATGTTTGCTTTTTTATACATGTAAAAGAGTTTATTTTAAATATGAACCAATCAGTTACTTTTTTAATGCAAGCATAATCACTACGTAACTTTAACACTGTTTAAAATTTTCTTATCACTTTATACAATCATGAGGATGGATCACAGATGGTTTTCAGATTCTCAGTGATTGTGTGTGTGTGTGTGTGTGTGTGTAGGAGGCTCTGCGCTGCAGTCTGCAGGCCGAGCAGGAGGAGGCGCTGCGGCGTGTGAGGGAGGAGATGGAGGAGCGTCTGCAGAGGATGGAGCGAGAGCGGGAGGAGCTGCAGGAGGAGATTCGGGCTTTACAGCACGCACGGGATCAGAGTCTCCTACAGGCCGAGAGCGACAAACAGCAGGTAACGTTCACGACGGCTGCTCGTATACTGTACGCTGAGTTCTCTGATGTATCAGTGGAAAGTTTCATGTTTGCTTTCTACCTGCTCAGGTTTGAGAACAGAATTTACACAGATTCCCATTCCATGTATCTTTACCTCGCTCTATAACGTCTGTCCTCGGCTCTGCAGGCGCTCTCCCTGAAGGAGACGGAGAAGGCCATGCTGTCCGAGAGAGTGTGTTCACTACAGGCCGAGCTGAGCTCTGCAAACCTGGAGCTGGAAAGACTGACGAGAGAAGCACAACACCTGAAGGAGCAGGAGAGGGTGAGAGAAGTTACACAACACACACACACACAACACACACACACTCACTCACAAAACACACACATTTACATACACCACACAATTTACACCAAGAATTAAAGATCTGGCTGTATAGAAATATGGATCTGCTGGTTTTACCTCTGGGTTTGCCTGGGTTCCGTGTGTGTGTGTGTGTGTGTGTGTGGTGGTAGGCTGCAGTAGGAGCTGTGAACGCTGAGCTGCAGGAGCTGCGCATGCAGCTGGAGGACACGGTGAGCTCTAACAGACGGGAGCTGCGCAGACTGCAGGAGAACTGCACAGAGGAGCAGATACGTGCAGACAACGCACTCAGAGAGGTCTCACACACACACACACACACAGCAAAACTCTGTATCTTCTTGCTCTGCTGTATGTGGATTTTTTTTTTTTTTTTTTACAAATTGTGTGTGTTTTTTAACAATGATGGTAACTCACTCACACTCCCTCTCTCTCTTGCTCAGCTGGAGGAGTGTCGCGCTCTTCTCTCAGCCAGCGAGGAGAGCCGAGATGCCACGAGGCGAGACCTTCTGGAGATGGACAGGCGTCTGAGCCATTCACGTGACACGGGGGAGGGGCATCGGCGAGACACGGTGGAGCTACGGCGCTCCCTTGGTGATGTCACTAAAGAGAAGGACGCCCTCAACCAATCAAATGGCCAGCTGAGGGAGGCGCTGAGAGCAGCGGAGAGCGAACGGATCAGGTGTGTATCGAAAAATTTACTGACACACATTTAACATATGATAATCGGTCAATAGGAGATTAGATGTTTGTATTGATTGGACGATGTGTATTGATTGGATGGTGTGACTGGATCAGTGTGAAGCGTCAGTGTGAGGAGAAAGAGCAGCGCGTGGCCGTGCTGGAGGAAACCCTGGCGTCTGCGCAGAAGGAAGTTGGGGATCTGCGCAGCTGTCTGCGGGAGGTGGAGCGATCACGACTGGAGGCCAGGAGAGAACTGCAGGAACTGCGCAGACAGGTCTCTCTCACACACACTCATGCACACACACACACACACATACACACACACTCATGCACACACTCATGCACACACACACACACACAGAAACAATGGTTCCTTGATGCTTTTCCTCCACCTGTTGTGTGTGTGCAGGTGAAGGTGGTGGATGTGGAGCGAGAGCAGAAAGCCAGAGAAGTGGCAGAGCTCCAGACTCGTCTCTCACTGGAGGAGCAGAAGGAGGAGGAACGAGGGAAGGAGCTCTTCTCCATCAAACAGAAACTCACTGAGGCAGAGGCAGCCAGGAACTCCCTCAGAAAAGAGGTACAGAGAGAAAACACATTCACTCACACACACACACACACACACATTTTAAACAATGCTGGACCAAGCACACATTTTTCCCAAGTTCTGGACCTGTTCGTGGAGTCCACAGCTGTGTATCAGAAGCGAGTATGCATTCCTGAGAAGAAGTTTGTCGCCAGAACAAACAAGAACAGAGAACATGTGAGACGTCCTGCGTACTCACCTTTAGCGTCAGGTTCCATGTACCTCAGCAGGTTATTATCACAAAAAAGAGTGAATACGTCTGAAAATGTTCAGTTATGAGACGTCCACCGTCACTGTGGTAAAATCTCGATGCAGTAAATTATGGCTCCACGTGTCCAGCTGACGGAGTCTCAGTCACTGGATAGATTGGAGAAAACGTCCGGAAAATGGAAAACAACCTCAAGGAAGTGCAAATGCAAGAACAAACAAGAACGCATCCCACATTCTACGATTTGCTTGAGTGGTATTTTAAATAAAAGTGACAAGAACAAACTGAGATAATAAAATGTATTCCATTATGTAACTGTAGCAGCCGTTGTGTAAGGGAGGGCTGTTGACGTGTGTGTTCCCGTCTCCTCAGCTGTCGTGTGTGCAGAAGCGTCTGAGCGACAGTGAGAGCAGTCGGCGTGGACTCGAGCGGGATTTGAGCTCTCAGCTGCACGAGGCGCGCGGCTCTGAGAAGAAGCTGCAGGACGAGCTGAGGAACCTGAGCGTGCGTGCGCAGGCCGGGGTCGAAGCGTCTGCGGAGACGCAGCTGCAGCTCAGCGAGGCGCAGGGGCGCCTCAGTGCCACGGAGGCGGAGCTAACGCGTTCCGAGGCCGCACGCCGTGACCTCGAGTTCCGATTGGCTAGTTTGCAGTCGGCGCTTACTCGCACGCTGGGTATCGGCGCTGGGGTGCGGAGCTTACGCGGACGCAGTCCTGCAGGCTCCGCCCACTCGTCACTCATTTCTGTGGTGATGCCCCGCCGCCGGAGCGTCTCTCCTCTACGCAGCTCGTTATCACCCCCTAAAGGTGAGGAGACTATTACGAAAAAATGTTCCTGTGATTGATCCCCAGACACAACATCACATCTATAATGCAGATTTCTTATAAAACATTTATTTAGAGCTTTTATCTCTGTTTTCTGTCTCAGATGTTGTGGATAAATCCAGTAAATCCAGTCCTGATAACACGAACGTGTCTCGTCCCCTGTCCCCCGAGAGAGGAGACACGCCCATCCCTCTCGTACAGCCCGACCTTGACCCGGAAACACTCCGCAGTGGCCTTCGAGACTTCCTGCAAGAGCTCAGAGAAGCCCAGAGAGAAAGGGTACTCACACACTCACACACACACACACACGTTACATCATAAATCGACACACAACATGGACTATTCAGTGTGTTTGCGTGTTTAAGTGTGTGTCTGGTTTAACTGGTGACGTGTAATATGTTGTTCAGTGTTATTAATTACTGTTTTGTGTGTACGTGTGTACGTGTGTGTGTGTGTGTGTGTGTGTGTGTAGGATGAGGCACGCAGCCAGTTGGGGGCGCTGCAGCAAGAACTAGAGGACGTGAAAGGAGAGAGGGAGTCTGCTCAAAACCGAGTCACTCAACTTCACACCACACTGCAGGAGTGTCAGGAAGGTAAACACATGCACACACACACACACACACACACACTGTATGATTCTGCAGTTTTTCAGTACGGTTACTAATGTACCTGCTGCCGAAGTGTGTGTATGGGTGCTTCTGTTCACTCGAAGAACTCAATTCATTTTTTTTAGTGCATGCATAATTTTCAGGGGGTGTGTGTGTGTGTGTGTGTGTGTGTGTGCGTGCGTGTGTGTGTGCAGGTAAGCGGAGTGTGGACGGTCGGCTGAGCTCCACTCAGACGTTACTGCAGCAGCAGGAGGAGGCGGTGAGGAGAGGAGAGAGAGAGAAGAGAACACTCACAGAACGAGTGAAAGAACTCGAGAGAACACTGCAGAATGCAGAGATGGAACGCAGACACCTACAGGTACACACACACACTCTCACACACACACACACACACACACACACTCACACACACACACACACACACAATCTCACACACTCACACACACACACTCTCACACACACACGCTTTCTCTCACACACACACACACACACTCCGTACTGGCGCTACTGAAGAGTGATGGAGAAATCTTATTTATGTGTATTATTATAATGATTAAATATGTTTTTATCTACACACACACACACACACACACACGCAGGAGCAGTGCAATAAACTCCGGGCAGGTGAGGTTCGGTTGGAGGCGGAGCGTCGGAGGCTGAGGGAGGCCTTAGAAGGGGCGGAGTCCCGAGCTACAAGGGTGGAGCTTGGAAGGCGGAGTCTAGAGGGAGAGATCCAACGGCTACGAGTGTGTCTCGCTGAGAAGGAGACAGAAGCCCAGAGTGCTCAGGACCGACACGACAGCATGCTCAAACAGGTGAGTGGTGCACAGGTAACACACACACACAGGTAACACTCACACACAGGTAACACTCGTACAGGAAACACTCACACAGGTAACACTCAAACAGGTAACACTCACACAAGTAAAACACACAGCAAAGAGTCACATAGGAAACACACACAGTAACACTCAAACAGGAAACACTCAAACAGGGAACACTCACACAGTAACAACCAAGCAGGTAACACTCACACAGGTAACACTCAAACAGGTAACACTCGCGCAGGAAACACCTTAGCAGGTAACACAAACACAGTAACAACCAAGTAGGTAACACTCACACAGGAAACACTCACATAGATATTAAAGCAGGTTACACTTATATCTATTCAACAGGTAAGACGTGACAGTGTGTGCATGATTGCAATACTGTGTTTGTGTGTGTGCGTGTGTGTGTGTGTGTGTGTGCGTGTGTGTGTGCGTGTGTGTGTTTGTGTACGCGTGTGCATGCGTGTTTGCGTGTGTGCATGTGTGTGTGTGTGCGTGTATGTGTGTGTGTGCGTGTGTGTGTGTGTGTGTGCATGTGCGTGTGTGTACATGTGTGTGTATGTGTGTGTGTGTGCATGTGCGTGTGTGTGTGTGTGTGTGTAGGTGGTGGAGGCAGAGGCTCGTGTCTCCTCGTTACAGAGGGAGGTGGACAGAGTGTCGTCTCTGCTCAGTAAAGCTCAGGAACTGGAGAGCGTTCAGAGAGACAGAGCTCAGAGTCTCAGCCAGAGCCTGCAGGAGAGCAACGCAGCTCACAGCGCCACCCAGGGGCGACTCGCCACACTGCAGAAAAACCTCACACTCACCGAGCAGGAGCGCAAACAACTGCAGGTCAGACACACACACACACACACACACCCTCACCGGAGTATGATCTATCCACAGTCATAACCACATGCATTATTTATATTCAGTATATATTATTAAAACATTGTATATATATTCTACAAATATTACATATAAGAAATACTATAAAATATTTTAGGGATAAGCAATGTGTGTATCAGGTGAACATTTCCTGTTTTAAATTGAAAAAAAACCCCACCCCTAATGTGTGTGTGTGTGTGTGTGTGTGTGCAGGAGCGTGTGGACAGCATGCGGGCGTCTCTCTCTGAGGGGAAACACGCTGTAGAGACTCTGACTGAGCGCATGCAGAACCTGCAGGCTGAACTCACACAGAGCCAACTGAAACGCCAAGAGCTGGAGACAGAGCTCGCCGACACGCAGGAGGTGTGTGTGTGTGTGTGTGTGTGAGGTAATGTAACTGTAGGGCACATTTATAAAACTGTCTCTCTCTCTCTCTCTCTCTCTCTCTGTCTCTCTGCAGGCCTTGCGTCTGCGCTCGGCCGCTCTGTGTGAGGCGCAGCGCTCCCTGCAGACGGCGCAGACGGAGCGTGTGTGTGTGGAGGAGCGAGTGTGTGTCCTGCAGCGAGCCGTCGCTCTGTTGGAGACGGAGAAGAAGGACGCAGAGAGACAGGCTGTGCGTCTGGAGAAGGACAAGAACGCCCTGAGGAACACGCTGGAGAAGGTTGGAAACCATAAAATCACAAAACCACACACACACACGCCCTGTTCACTGCACAGGCCAGGCACTGTAATCACACCGCAGTGCATTATGGGTAGATGTTGTTTAGACATGTTTTGCAATGCATTGTGGGATTTAAGAGGTTCACTGGATATTCCCTGTGTTATCTGAAATGGTTACTAAGTAGTGCGCTGTGTAGTGAATAGTGCAGTAATGGGGTTTTCAGTGCTTTCATTACTGTGTGTGTGTGCGTGTGTGTGTGTGTGCGTGTGTGTGTGTGTGTGTGTGTGTGCAGGTGGAGCGTCAGAAGCTGAAGACGGAGGAGACCAGTATGCGTCTGTGTGCGGAGAAAGAACGACTGGATCAGACACTCAGCACGACGGAGCAGGAACTACAACACGCACAGAGGCAGATCACCCTGCTGCAGGTATATACACACACACAGACACACACAGACACACACACACACACACACACACACACACACACACACACAGAGAGGGTTGCGTTTTTGCTCCTGTGCACAAATACACAGTGTGTGTTACAGACCCAACTTGTGGAGTTGGAGGCGTCGCAGAGTGTGAGCGAGCGTGATGACGCCTTAAAAGAGGCGGAGCTTCTGAGAGCCAATCAGCGTGAGGTGGAGCGACTGAGAGCCAGTCAGAGAGAGGCGGAGCGAACACTGGCCAATCGGGAGAGAGCTCATCGTCAGAGAGTGAAGGGACTAGAAGAGCAGGTAATAATCAACAACACACTGAACTGCTAATAATAAATTGTAGAGTTTTCTGACCTGTTGTCATTTGATGTGTGTGTGTGCGTGTGTGTGTGTGCGTGTGTGTGTGTGTGTGTGTGCGTGTGTGTGTGTGTTATTAAAGGTGTCCACTCTGAAGGAGCAGCTCCAGCATGAGTTACGGCGCCGACATCCGTCTCTGCCCCTGAGTAACTGATTTGAGTTCAGCCTGTACCAGTACACACTGATCTTATAAACACACAACTGTTCTCACATCAGGAGTCACCGTGGAGACCAGTGCACATCATGTGATAAACACACGTCATGTGACCCGCTACAGATCTGTGTGTGTGTGTGTGTGTGTTCCACTTGGAAATCCCGCCTGATCTGAGAACAGCTTTAACCACTAACGCCTGCAGAGACTCACACAGCACTGACCTGAGATCAGCAGGTACACAGGCAGCTTCCCGCTCAGGTGTGTGTGTGTGTGTGTTACACTGTCTGAGTTTCTACGTCGGTTCTACTGAATGGTGTGTAATTCTGTGATGTCATACCTTTGATGTCATTCATTTTGCCATGGTCACATGACCGTAATTCCGTAGCTGCGAATGTGCAGTGAAGACGTCGGGATTGTCTTTACCTTCAGGTGTCGTTTGTGCTAATTGATGCCACCTTCAGTCACTGTTAGCAATATTAGCATGTGTGTCCTGTAGAGTGAACACTATGAAGTGTGTGTCTCCGCACTCAGGTGAAAATGAAGCCGGGACCTTCGCCGTTCACAACGAGGCGCTATACGTGTGTCGATGTTCCGTTTTTCACATCGCACAGTATTTTATCACTGACGAATTTCTGAGATTATTATGATATCTATTTTTTTTTTTTTTAACAATTTCTCGAACTTTCATGTTGACTATCATGTGATAAACTTCGCTGACTCAAATCTGGACCAAAATCTGGATTAGGATTATTATTAAATGTAGAATCTGCTGAATTTGACATAAAAATGTCTGACAGATATTTTAACTTCTTTATTTTTTTATTTTTAGAGAGTGAGATATGAGTGAAAGTTTTTTTTCCTGTACACTCCATGTACTATGTATTATTAACACTGGTCTGTGTGTGTGTGTGTGTGGACTTTTTCTAACTCGATTAATGAATAAATTTTAATCATTTCACTCCAGAAAACAACAATAAACCTGAAATAATTTCAAACAGCCACAAATCTCTCTTCAGCTGCTGCAGTGCCTCCTGAGAAGCTTCTGTCGCTCCTAAAGGTTGAGTGTATTCCTGCTGGAAAAAAAAAAACAAAACCTTGAACCCTACGCACTAAAAGTGCACACTCTAGTCCAAATAAGGAGATGGAGTGGGTGGAGTCTGAGTGGGTGGAGTCTGAGTATGTGATGACAAGACAAACCCCCCAAAAAATGAGAGTGTTGCATGCCGGACTGGGTGGCTCTGTGGTAGAAGTCTTGTCTCCTGTGTATGTGGTTGTTGGTTCAAATCTGGCTCTGAGTGTGAGAGTGTGAGTGAGTGACTTGAAGGACAGTGAGGAGGAGAAGAGTGAGGGAGAGGAAAAAGAGGGTGTGAGGAGGATAGCAAGGGAGGTGAGGGACAGGTGTGTGAAAAAGATGGTTATCAAACAAGGTTTTTTTTAAAAAATTGTAAACACCTCACCCACCCTTCCTGCAGCACCACCACACCTGCTACAATGCTTCTGCCCATTCCCCTGTACTGCCTCATCTGCAGACACAGATGTGCCCCCCTGTAGTGCCTCACCCACCCCTCCTGCATGGGGGCATGCCTCTGTAGCGCCTCACCCGCCCCTCCTGTGAGGACGCACACGTGCCCCTGTAGCGCCTCACCCGCCCCTCCTGTGAGGACGCACTGCCTTACACACTCTGGTTTTTTGGGGTGCTGGTTGAGATTTGACCCAACTTTCTCCTGCTTTATAGTAGCAATGACTCAGCCAACTGAACCACGGAATCTCTCACACACCCATCACCCCCGTCACACCTTCATACTGCTACAGCACCACTTTTTATTCTTAAACCTGCCAAAAGACAGATTAGAACCTGAACCTTCACAAACCACAACACTGACATGAGTTTTAACCCCTATACCACAGAAGAATGAAAACACTGGCTGTGTGTTGGACTTTTGTCTTCATGAATTGCTTCAATTACTTCCTCTCAGGAGTATGGAGTTCAGACACACACACACACACGCCAAAAACACATACGCTCTCGAGCATAAACACCGAGCTGCTCCTCCTGCTGTGTAAGTGCAGGAAGGAGTTCATGCTAATACTGAGCTAATGAGGTGGAGATTAAAGTGAATGCTAATAAGAAGGGACTTGGGGCTAAAGGGAGATGTGTATCTCTGCGGAGAGTGAGGGTGATGGTTTTTATACAGTGTGTTTATTATAAAAAAGAAGACAGCCACACAGTTCCTCTCTGAGAGTCTCTCTTTTTCTGAGACTCCACATTGTCCTGTGAAGACATATCTCCTCCCCTGACCCACTCCTCCTGTGAGGATGCACCCCCACACCATACACACCCCTTCCTGCTCTAATATTCTCGTGTTCTGGTTGGGTTTTGACCCAAAAGCCTCCTGAGCCACAGAAGCAACAACTCAGTTGACTGAGACACAGAGTCTCCGACATGCTCTAGCCTCCGTCACACCTTCATACTGCTACAGCACCACTTTTTATTCTTAAACCTGCACAACAAAAGGATTAGAACCTGAACCTTCACAAACCACACCACAGATGCTGAAATTAACTCTAACACTAACGACTACACCACAGAAGAACAGAAACAGTGGCTGTGTGTTGGGCTTTTGTCTTCATGAAGAGCTTCATGATGGGACGCAAACTTAAACTGAGAGACGGAGCTGCTGCTTCTGAAGGACGAGTTTCAGGAACACTTTTAATTAGGATTAACTGTATGTTAACATGTAATAGCATGTGTGTGGATGATTCTGTCTTCTAACCCTGACCCATCCCATATGTAGCCCATTTGGAGCTGGCTCATGAAGACAAAAGTCCAACACACACCCCTCACTTCAGTTCCTCTGTGGTATAGAGGTTAGAGTTAGTGCCAGTGTTATGGTTTGTGAAGGTTCTAATCTGCCTTTTGGCAGGTTTAAGAATAAAAGGTGGTGCTGTAGCAGTATGAAGCTGTGATGGAGGTGGCTGTGAGATGCTGTAGCTCAGTTAGGTGAGTCAGAGCCACTGAGTGTGGACATGGAATATCTTCCTAAAACAATTTAAGTCTTGTGTTTGTTGGTCAGTGTGTCTGAGATGTTTTATCTAGACTCTGTCCTTACAAAATAGATATTCCAAGTGAGAAGGGTTCAATTTAGTAAGCTGAAAATGCTAATCATCCAAAGAACCCTTGAGGTACCATTTTCTCATCGATGACTACCACCACTGCTCATCATATCTGATAGATCTTTATCCTGTTTGAACCGAGGTGCTCTGTTGATCCCACTGTCAGTTCAAGACACGTTCTTCTTATGAATCTCGGTTCCTCTTAAAGTTCCTGTTTCAACTCCACTGTCGTCTTCAGCTCGATGAGTACTGCTATAGACTCTGGGTTTCTGCAAAGCTGCTTTTGGGACAATAAAATCTCACAGCTCTGTTTGCCGTGAGGACACAGATAACATTATCACAATGTTCAGTAACGTATTCGACGGGTTCTAAACGCTGGTGGAGCTGCAACGTCACATAACATTCCTACAATATTCTAAAAACGCTTGTCCTAACGTTACAACAACTAAATTGTTGAAGCAGGAAGTTTTATAAACATTACATGAAAATGTTCTCACAACATCCAGAACATTCAGTAGAGGAAGCAAAAGCTGCTAGAAACGATGTTCAGAAGATGTTCTGCTACCTGAATTGCACTGGCTGTTTTTCTCACCAGAGTACGATTCAAATCACACACCAGTCCTGTTTCATGGTATTAAATGTATTTATTTAGTTTCTTATTTGCATAGTTGTACACTTTGTAAGAAGGAGCAGAATCCGAGCAGTGTTCCTGAATCCTTAACAATTCCAGAGTTTTGGGTCGTGATGATGTTTTGTCCTTTTTCATAACTTTGTATTGTGTTGATGATGATCAGGTATCTGTAACGCCTCAGGAGGTCCTGTAGCGTGTTTCTCATTAGGATAATAATAAAACTGCTTGTTTGGTGCTATATTAAACAAGTGAGCAGTGAAAACTGGGTATAGATCTGATCTGGGATCAGTATATAAAAAAGCAGTTATATGTCAAGCTCAAGAACAAACGTAACACAATAATAACACGTGACAGTACAAAGTGATACAGTTTTACAGTAACAATTTTTAAAACGTAAAGTTCCTCCAGCTGTTCCTGTGCTCTCCGTCAGCCTCCATAGCACCGGGTTCTACAGCACCAGTGACTTCATACAGTCATAAGGATTTATAAAAGGAGTACAAATGTAAATACAGGTTTATATAAATTCATCCATTCACACAGAGACGAGTGAGCCACACTTCAGTAATATTTATACAGCATCGGTGCTTCTCTACTGCACACACACTCGGCCGCAGGTGTGGGCTAAACCATTCACACAAGCACACACGTGCCGGGTTTATGAGGAAGATGAAGACGTGATCGTGAAGAGGAGGTGTGTGTAAACGAGTGGAGGTGAGTTTGCCCTCGAACAAGGAGGTGTTTACAAATGTGAGGGAAGTTTATAGCTTATAGCTAACAGTATCTGTTCAGGTAATGTGTGTGTGTGTGTGTGTGTGTGTGTACGTGTCTTTAACAGCCTCTGCAGCTTTTTCCACAGCTGCCCCCAAGCGAGCCACACTGACCAGTCAGAGCAGCAACAGCACAGCGCGGGAACTGATCACGACACAGATCAGCTACAGAGAGAGAGAGAGAGAGAGACAGACAGACAGACAGACAAAGAGACAGAGAAAGAGAGACAGAGAGAGAGAGAGAGACAGAGAGAGAGAGAGAGAGAGAGAGAGAGAGAGACAAGAGACAGAGAGAGAGAGAGAGACAGACAGAGAGAGAGACAAGAGACAGAGAGAGAGAGAGAGAGAGAGAGAGAGAGAGAGAGAGAGAGACAGAGAGAGAGAGAGACAGAGAGACGTAATCATGTGGTGATCTGAATGATGACAGATTTAATGTTAAAGAACAGAGCTGGCGATAAATAATTTTTTTAAACACAGACATTTCATTAATCAGCTCTCGTGGTGTGTTAGAAAAAAATAACACACACTTACAGTCTCCAACACACATGAACAAACAATAACACACACAATGCAACAGTACACAACACTACAGTAAGTAAACATCATATCTGATGATTATTTATTTATTTACCTTTGATCAGCTCCTCATGGGCACAAACTGTCCTCTCACAGATCTCCTTATTAATAACATACACCCTGCGCAGACTAACACACACACACACACACACACACACACACACACACATTAACTATGACTTCAGAGTGAAGGAATGAGAGTGTGTGTGTGTGTGTGTGTGTGTGTGTGTGTGTACAGACCTGTAGAAACACATGTTGTTGAGACACTGTTTACACGGCTGGTGGACGGAGTAGAGTCTGGTGCAGGGATACTTTTCCTCACGGCAGTCTGAACACACACACACACACACACACACACACAATATTACCTTGTCTAATAATATAAATTCTCAAAGCTCTGAAATGCACAATGTATTATTTATACACTAATTTCTGGACAACACACCTCACCTGAATGCTCTCTGATTACAGAAAGAATAAAAAAATACTAATAATAATCCCTGTTGCTTTAATGTAATGTGTATTTGCACTCAGTCTAAAACAGCACTTTGTCTCCCCCTGCTGGTGAAGTGCAGTAAATGCTAATTAATGCATTAGCACAAGTGAACACACTAATACCGTAAGTTATCATTTTACAATCAGCCTAATGAAAAATTGACATTTTCTCACCTTTGACACTAAAAATGGTGAAAGAAGTGATTATCTAAACTAATGCTAAGGATATTTTCTTATACTTGTCTTTAGAGTCCTGTCTACTGAAAAATCGTCTTTCTTCCATGTGATTTGAATACATTATGCTTCTAAAGCACTTCCTGACATTTCTTAAATTATTATTTAAATATCTGGCTTAGACTCACAGAGTCCAGAACAACAGTGAGTCATTTTGCAGCGGTGCTGTTTTCTTTTAGTGAGTCAAATCATCATCAGTAAGAGTCGACTCTTCTGGATCGCAAACGGCTCACTGCTGTATTTTTTTTTCTTTTGTGATGAAGTTTGTGATATTTTGACGTGTAACTGTTCTTCTTATGACTGAAATTCATTTAAGAAATGTTATGCTACCTTTTAATTAAAAAAAAACAAAACATAACATTATTTTGGATTGCATTTTATAAAACACACATCTCACTATTCACACAAACGAACAAGTCAGATGATGAAATGAGGTTTGGATTAAAGTACACTCACTGCAAGACTAACGAAGGTGCTCGTATTATCAAAAATAAATAAATAAATAAAAGAGAGAGAGAGAGAGAGAGAGAGAGAAAGAAAAAAGGTTCATACATGTGAGTCGACTCTCTATGATTCACAGAGTCGACTCGCTCATGAAGGACACAGTGTTAGTGAAGATGATGAGTGTTACATATTCAGTGTGTGTTTATGTTCCTGTCTCACCCAGTGGTCCGGGTTCTGTGGGTTCCGTCTGAAGTTCCACTTCTGAAACACAAAACAACGAAATGAGATTACGTTAATGATAACTGCAACTAACAGCTCAGACCAAGTGATGAACAGCTCCAAGTAAAATCCTCTCATCATGACTGTAAATGAGTGAACATCAGGTGTCGTGCTGCGTTCACACGCCTGAGAATTCCCGTTATTCCAACTGGAATGCGTTTAACATACTGCCATGTCAATTTGATCCAACGCCAGCCAGGGTTAGCACATAGCTGTGTTCATGGTAAACATTAGCACAGCTGAAGAAGTGGTGAAATCAATAAACTAACATTCCTATTTTAAAAACTTTATTTCCTTTGGACGCACTCATGTTTGTGTAGTCAAATGCGTCACTTCCGGGTCTGGGTCGAGAATTATTCAAACGTCAGAAAGCTCCCAGAATTCCGGCTAGTAATTCCCAGTTAGAAGGTGGGAATTACAGTTACTCCTCTACTGTTTGTGTGTGTGTGTGTGTAGGTGTGTGTGTGTGTGTGTGTGTTTGAATGAAGAAATGGGATGTGAACATATTTAAAATCAGTTTCATGAAGTTCTCTCACTCACTCAAGTCTGTGATAATATCAGTTTATTGTTGGATTGATGAAATAAAAACAGCTCTGAATGGTGCAATCAGGTGTGTGTGTGTGTGTGTGTG
Source organism: Pangasianodon gigas (assembly GCA_022758105.1). Classification (NCBI taxonomy): domain Eukaryota; kingdom Metazoa; phylum Chordata; class Actinopteri; order Siluriformes; family Pangasiidae; genus Pangasianodon; species Pangasianodon gigas. The sequence continues at coordinate 558,613 of CM040473.1, read as the reverse complement.
TGTGTGTGTGTGTGTGTGTGTGTACCGGTCTGTCCTCCTTGCAGCTGTGGTGCGTACTCTGTAACTGCACAGAACACAACACATGAGTTTATAATTAAAATGTGATTTTGATGAAAAATGAATGTGTTTGTGGTTTTTATTGTAAAACTGAAGAGAAAAAATGCAGGTCTTACTGTGGCCGTAATCTGTAACACACACACACACACACACACACACACACACAATGAGATCCTCTTCATCATTAACAATTACTGAAGTGAAAAACTAAAACATGGAAGAGTTTACTATAATGTTCACTGAGGAGGAACGAAAAAGAGGAGGACAAAGAAATGATGAACACGATTTCACTGATAATAAAGAAAAGCAGCAGAAGAAAGAAAGATTATTATTATTATTATGAAGATGAAGAAAAAAATGAAGATGAAGGAAGTGAGAGGAGAAAAAAGACCATGAAGATGACGGAGAAGAAGAGAATGAAAATAGACATTAAAAGTGAAGATATTAATGAAGAAGAAGAAGAAGAAGAAGATGATGATGATGATGATGATGATGATGAAGAGAAGACAGTGTGAACTGAAGTCTGACCTCACGTCCAAAACCGCACTCTATTCCCTAAAAACAGCGGAGTGTGTTATGGTGCTTTCTGTAGCAGCAGTGCATTGTGGGATTTCATGTGTTCCTTTTGACATCAGTACAAAATGGCAAACACTCCAAAGTAGTGCACTACATAGTGAACACTCTAAAGTAGTGCACTACATAGTGAACACTCTAAAGTAGTGCACTACATAGTGAACACTCTAAAGTAGTGCACTACATAGTGAACGCTCTAAAGTAGTGCACTACATAGTGAACGCTCTAAAGTAGTGCACTACATAGTGAACGCTCTAAAGTAGTGCACTACATAGTGAACGCTCTAAAGTAGTGCACTACATAGTGAACGCTCCAAAGTAGTGCACTACATAGTGAACGCTCTAAAGTAGTGCACTACATAGTGAACGCTCCAAAGTAGTGCACTACATAGTGAACAGGATGTGATTTAGGACATGAGTTGAGTACAGAGGGTAAGTAAAGGTGAGAGGCAATTCAGCGACTCTTAAATTCACCAGAATCACATGAATAATAATAATAATAATAATAATAATAATAATAATAATAATAATGTTTCGCACCGAATGGATCTCTGTAGTCCAAGTCAGGCGTCTGCTGTGCCATCAGGACTGTAGAGAGAGAGAGACACTGTGTCATGTGTGTGAGAGTGTGTGTGTGTGTGTGTGTGTGTGTGTGTGTGTGTGTGTGTGTGTGTGTGTGTGTGTGTGTGTGTGTGTGTGTGTGTGTGTGTGTGTGTGTGTGTGTGTGTGTGTGTGTGTGTGTGTGTGTGTGTGTGTGTGTGTGTGTGTGTGTGTGTGTGTGTGTGTGTGTGTGTGAGAGAGTGTGTGTGTGAGTGTGAGTGTGTGTGTGTGTGTGTGTACTCACCAGGCAGCCCCAGCAGTAGGAGGACGCAGGCTCTCATGGTGCAGACGTCTCGCTCTTCCTCACGCTGTAAAAGTGAGAGAGTTTAACACGAACACTGCGTCGGTCTGGTTTCATTCTCCACACTTGCGCACTTCCCCTAGGGCACTTTATAGTGTTTTTCCACCTTATACTGTCTGGTTCTGTAACAAGTCCATGATTCACATTTCCCGGTACCGAGTGAGTCACACTGTAGCTACTAACGCTCTCTGTGGGCGGAGCTAGAAACAGTGAAGACCACTGATTGGTCAGACACAATCATTACAGAATTATAAAAAAACAAACAAACAAAAAAAAAAACCATGGCTGTGTCCACTACTGCACTACATAGTGTGCCAAAATAGTGCACTAATGTTCACTGTTTACGGTTAACACCAGTGTCATGTGGGACATGATGTCACCATGCCACACCCCCTACAGAGACTCCGCCCACATTCATGGAAACTGTTAGATTGTTCTTGATACAGTAAGAGTACTCATTCAATATGTGCTTTTACTTTATTGTTTTTTCATCTCCTCCTCTTCTCTCTCTCTCTCTTTCACTCTCTCTCTCTCTCCCTGTCTCCAGCCCCAGGAACAAAGAGAAAGAGAGAGAAAATCCTGACAGAAAGAATGTGACCTGATTGTCCTCTTTCTGTTTTTCTCTTTTCCTCCTTCACTCCATCTTTCTTTGAAAACACTCCGTAGAGGACGGACTGAAAGCAGGGGCCGCATTCCAGCACTAAAGCCGACACTCGTCCCCTCCCTCCCTCCCTCTCTCTCTCCCCCTCCCTCCCTCTCTCTCCCTCCCTCTGTTCCCTCTCTTCCTGTCCTCCTTTCTCTTCTTTCTCCCTCCTTCTTTTGCTCTTTGTCTTTTTTTCCTCCTCGCGTCTCCGCTGTAATGAGATGAGAGTTGCCAGGTTGAACGAGTGCAGTGAAGTATAGTGAGCCAAAACCACATCTGTGTGTGTGTGTGTGTGCGCGCGCACGTGTGTGTGTGTGTGTGTGTGCAGTATTTCCAGCATCATTGTTTCCGTGATAAACACAGTGAAATTAAACACGGCTGCTGATTTGTGTGTCTTTATTATGAGGATTTTTGAGTGTGTCAGATTGAACCTGAGGGTGAGGAGCGCTGATCTGAGAGCTGATCTGAGAACAGTCAGTCTGCTCCTGTTACAGCAGAACTTCAGTGGAGTTTCAGGGATTACGCCTGATCCTAGATCAGTGTTCAAGCTGTGGCGATGATGTCATTAAACTGTCACTGCTGATCTGGGATCAGATTACAGCCGTGTTTGTTGTGTTTGTTCCAGCAACACAGATCAGCTGAAATTACACATTTGAGCCAGGTAAATAAACAAAGAAAGAACAAGATACAAAAGTTAATAAAAATGAATTAACAGGGTGAACAAACGAGATGAATTATCCTTTAATATTAGGAGTATAAATAATATTTATCCCCAACACTAAATGGAATGCACTGAGATGTATTTATATTGGCTTTGCTTCCTGTTTTAGTTTGTTGTTTTTTAGAGAATTTGTTTACGTTTAATTTTTAAACAACTCAGCATCTGTGTTTTAGATAAAATGTAAAACAGAGGTTGGTTTATAATTTAGAAAACATGGGGGACACAAACTTTTGCACTCGACCTTACATAATGGAAATAAAACATTTGTACTGCTTAGAACTTTAATTCTTATCTACATTAATCAGAACACTATCAGTGTGTGTGTGTGTGTGTGTGTGTGTGTGTGTGTGTGTGTGTGTGAGGCCACACATTCCTGTAGTGCATCATAGCGGCTATTGGAAACCACACGCTCACACAGCCACATCTGGGAACCATTACGACCCCCCCATCTGTCCCCCTCTGTCTCACTGCCCCCTCCCCCAACACACACACACACACACATACACACACACATACACACACACACAAGCCTTCTCTACACTGTGAACATTAACGCACAATGATCTCAAACTTTCATTCATCCAAAAATCTCCTTAAGAGGATGTCTCTAATGTCCACCAGACCAACACACACACACTGTCTCTCTCTCTCACACACACACAGACACACACACACACACACACATACACACACACACACTCTCTCTCTCTCTCACACACACACACAGACACACACACACACAGTTTATTGGTCTTGGCTGCCTCCTCTCTATTGTACTGTCATTTGGCTTTGGGCTTTTATTTGGTCCCCTGGAGAGGAGCGTCACCTCCTACACACACACACACACACACACACACACTCTCTCTCTCTCTCTCTCTCACGCACACACACACACACCTTACTGCACCATATGGACTAAATTATAAAACCGACACTATTTCATTCTCTCTGTCTTTACTCTAAAAACACACACATGTGCAGGTTGCAGCTGTTGATATCGGACAGTAATATCGCGATAAAACCGGACAGACCGATACACCGCACAGTGTCCTACAATAAACTACATCTGCTTCACCTTTCAGCACTCATCAGGACCTACAGACGATCACGTGACACAGTGCTCTCTCTCTCTCTCTCTCTCTCTCTCTCTCTCTCTCTCTCTCTCTCTCAAAAACCTCATTTTAACGCAGAATTTCACTCCAGTGCATGAAGTTAGAAATCACACCGAGCAGCACAGGCGCTCATGAGCAGGGAAAAAGTCAACTTTAGGGAAAAAAACGTGCTTTTTTCTGGATAATTTGGACAGAAAGAGAGGAAATGATCTGCAGTGCAGAATGAGGTGGCTGTGACAGCACGCGCTGCCTCTCACACGGCTTCACAAACACTAACTTTAACTTTTTAAAGCGTTTTAAAGCTGAAGAGGTTGTGATTTAGAGCGCTTACCTTCCAGCAAAGTCCTGCCGAGTGCTTTCTGCGCCTCTGCTAGCCTGTGATTGACAGGCTGAAGCCCCGCCCACCGGCGCCGCATTCTGGCCCCGCCCACTTCCCCTGCGGCCAGAAAGTTTTCCCCCTTTTCCTTTTTGTTAAAATGCAGAATCATTTGAAAGCGCCTTCGTTTACTGCTTTAATCTCAGAATAAAGAATATTTTCTAATTTATTGTAGAATAAGTAATCATTAGATTTATTTTAATTAAATTATTTTAATCAGTTTACACTCATCAATATGGAATTTACTTCAGAACATAAACAGTTATAATAATCTACATTATAACACTCCTGTAGTTTGTCCTAACATGTCTAATGGCAGGCTCGGATTGGCCATCACAGGAGGCGGGGCTTATGATTAATTAATTAATTAACTAATTAAAAACGATAACGTTTATTTTTACCTTTAAATAAATGTATTTTTTTGCTCATGTTCTCTCTGCTCACTGTTAGACAATCCTGAAAACCCTGAAAACCCTGAAATTAGGAGACATCAAATCAGCTGGTGGTTTAAAGGTCAGAGGTCATCAGGCTGAGATCACTGAATTCTGATTCAGAGAAATGCTTTACAGTGATGAGAATTTAAATTAATTAATTAAATCCTGTAACAGATGAAGGAATGCAGCATGGATGGAATTAATTAATTAATTATCTATCTATCAGGATATTGCTGGGCTTTTGTGGTCATATTTCCCGGTTTGTGTGGAGACACGTGATCATAAACTGTAGTAAAGAAGACAGAAGTTAGTTAATAAATTTAAGCCTCAAAATGGCGGACATCTGTGCATCATAAAGTACAAGAGTGAATAGTGCATTTTTGGAGCTTTTTAATTTTTACTGAACAACTCCATCGTGGTGGTTTTGAGGCGAACAGGAAGCTCTTCAGCCCTGATGTGTTTGTTGTTCACAGAAACATTTATCACAGAACTAACTTTCTAACAACAACCGCACACTGGTGTTGGATTACTGTCTCTGTGCTGCCCTCTGGTGGCCGCCGTCACACACTGCACCATAAAACCCAGTCAACCCACTGTGGACTTTCTACATTTATTTATTACACATATAATCAATATATCCCATGGATACAAGCGTTTTAATATTTTATGTTTGACTGGATCACACCCAACCTCACCTCACCATACTCTTACACACACCTGTACACATAAGTACACGTACACACACACACACACACACACACACACACTTCTTAAATCCTGTAACAGATGAAGGAATGCAGCACGGATGAAATTTTCTCATGTGTCAATACTGTCAGGAGTGTGTGAGTGAGTGTGTGAGTGAGTGAGTGTGTGTGTGTGTGTGTGTGTGTGTAGCATGTAGCTGAAAGAGAAAGTCAAGGCCAAGAATCGACCAATCAGATTCCTTCGAGTGCATTCCGTTCTCCAGATCGCCGTCATCACGCAGTGGCTGCTTTCTTCTCCTTATACGTCGCCATCATTTTCTTAATCTCAGCGATGGCCTTCCCGGGATTCAGACCCTGCACACCACACACACACACACACACACACACACACACACACACACACTTTCAGTTCTCTTAAATGATATATTTCCCAACTTCATAAATGTTTCCTCTTTCCTGTAACAGCACGTCCCCTAATGTTTTATTCCCTTCATATCACAGCAATTTCTAACAATTACAATTTTTTATTTACTAAACAACACATTTTTATCTGTTATAGTTATATTTAATGTTGTGGAACGTCCATGAAACAAGTTAGATCCTGTTCTCACGTACGTTATAGCAGCTATAAACAGAGGTTTCAAAACAAACAAACAAAAAAAAAGTCGCAGCTTGTTACGCATGTTACTGAGAAACCGCAGAGAAGCGTAAACTCCTCTGTCCTGAAGATGTCAGAAAACTTACAGTTACAGCTTTACCTCTGACTGTTACAAAGCGCTGACACTGGAGACTCCTTCCATACATGTTACATAAACCTCTCCTTACTTTAAGAAACCTTAAGTCCGCTGTACACGTCCCTGTGAATGAGCTGTTGCTATGGAAACCATAACGTATCAGAACGAGCGCATTAATATAAACGTGCACTACTGTCAGAGCTGCTGTTATAGAGAATTAATCAACACCTCCTGACCAATCAGAATTCAGCAGTGCTCTGTGTGTGTGTGTGTGTGTGTGTGTGTGTGAGAGTGTGTGTATACCTTGGGGCAGGTCTTGGTGCAGTTCATGATGGTGTGACAGCGGTACAGAGAAAACGGGTCCTGCAGTTTAGCCAGACGCTCCTCTGTGTACTCATCACGAGAGTCCACCATCCACCGGTACGCCTACACACACACACACACACGCACACACACACACACACACACACACACACACACACACAGATGTATGCTGTATGAAATAAGAAACTAAATTATAAGAAATGAAGAGTCTCTAAAGCAGAAGATAAGGCTGAATAAATCCACAGTGCAAAGCAAAGCCCAGTGTGTTCTGTCTGTTTCTCGCTTCCTGATGAATGAATAATATAAAATAAAATCTTTATAATATATTTTATTATATAAAATAAGATCTTGTTGTTTAGCTAATGTTCTAGTTTCGTACGTATCGTAAACGTAGTGAGGTGGAGTTACTGATGATCTCACTCACCTGCATGAGGACGGCGGGTCCCAGGTATTTATCTCCGTTCCACCAGTAACTGGGACAGCTGGTACTGCAGCACGCACACAGGATACACTCGTACAGACCGTCCTAACACACACACACACACACACACACACACACACACTTTATAACCTGCAGTGAAGGAAACGCTACAGTAGTTTCAAATGACTCTAAATGACTCTTGGCAATCTCACGGAAATGGCTGGCGTTTGTTTTATTTTTGGGCCTGTTTTAAATTTCAAACAAAAACACTCTGTGTGTGTGTGTGTGTGTGTGTGTGTGAGTGTGTGAGTGTGTGTGTGTGTGTGATGTGCTGTACCAGTTTCTGTCGGTCGTCCACGCTCTGCAGGTACTGCTCCTTCCCCTGCTGACTCTCATCCTTCCTCTTCAGATACGGCTCGATCGACTTGTACTGAGCATAAAAATTATTCATGTCCTAATGAGAGAGAGAGAGAGAGAGAGAGTGAGAGATAGACAGTCAGAGAGAGAGAGAGAGAGAGAGAGAGAGAGAGAGAGAGAGAGTGAGAGAGAGAGAGAGAGAGAGAGAGAGAGTGAGAGATAGACAGTCAGAGAGAGAAAGAGAGATTGACAGAGAGAGAGAGAAAGAGATAGAGAGAGAGAGACAGAGAGAAAGAGATAGAGATAGACAGACATGAGATAGAGATAGATAGATAGGGAGAGAAAGAGAGAGATAGACAAAGACAGATAGATAGAGATAGAGATAGACAGAGAGAGATAGGTAGAGAGAGAGATAGGTAGAGAGAGAGATAGACAGAGAGAGATAGGTAGAGAGAGAGATAGACAGAGAGAGAGAGACTCGATGTTCATAATCCAGATTTTAAAGGAAAATTTTTACCCCAAATGTCATCAGTTACTTTAATGTTTGATGAACGAGAGGAATTTTGTTTAACGCCTCTTTTTCCTAACGCACTTTCAAAGGGCCTCATTTATTTATCTTTTAGTAAAGCTGTGTGTAAATGTTTGTTTAAGCCAAACCGTGCACGCTTATCGCCCGTAAAGTGCCAAGCGCGTTCCTGACACGGCTCATTTGCATGTAGCGACGCCCACAAAACTCCATAAAAGGTCAGAGCGTGCAGACAGCTGGGAGAACGAAACGAGCGATGAAAAGAGAGACACAAAGGCAGAAGCGGAAGTTACTGTGACTCACTTCTACGCCAGTAAATATATTTAGCAGTTTAACAGATCCTGAGAAGATAAAAATCCTGAGACAAATTATAGAGAAGGTGAATTAGGTGTGAATTAAGAAAGGAAACAAGATAAAAACAGAACAAAAAGTAATAATAATAAACTATTTAAACTCCGCAGTACATTCCAGATAGAAAAGTGCAGTTAATGCAGGTTAAATCGAGTCGAGGTTTACGTTAGCTAGAACTTTTTTTTCCCCTTAAATTACAGGATTTTCAGGAAAATGTGTAAACGCTCGTACAAAAGATTTACGAATAAATCCGTTCGCTCGATAAATGAGGCCCGGAGTTTCCGCCATAAAACTTCTTCCTGCCAGATTTGTGTCACTAGTCAACTCTTTTAATCCTGAAAACATCCTCCAGTCGTGATGCAGTGGCTTGGTGCTGGTTCTGGTTCTGGGTACGTACCGGTACCAGGTCTTTAACCACGTACATGTGAGGCAGCGGGTAAATCTTCGACACTTTACTGGTGTTAGTGTCGATCTTGTTCAGGCACGCCAGCGTGTTTCCACCGTTAATGTTCATCGCACACGAACCGCAGATACCTGACCAACACACACACACACACACACACACACTTATCACAATCAACATTAACATGTTTAATAACATGTACAATCCCTTTATAATTAACACACTGAGCTCCTGAGTGTTAATAAACATGAATATGGATGGATGTGATGAAATTTTTTAAATTCCAGATGTATAATAAAGGACGACTGTAACGTTTAAACATTTTATGATGTCATTAATATATGTACGTGTAACGCGAGTGAATATTCCTCACACTGAAGTACCAGTATAACGCAGGCGTGTTACGGCCCGATGTGGAGCAGAGGAGTCCGGTTTATATTTTTTATATTTATATATTTCGTGCACGTGGAGAAGCAGCGGTAACGTGAGCAGCATTATTGCTCACACACTCGCTGCATATCTTACATACACCCGGAAGTTTTAAAAGCGATATATCTGTGTAACACGATGAGGAAATCTGAAGCGGCTACACACACACACTGAACTCACAGAAAAATCTTTATATAAAGTCATAAAGGAGAGAAAGTGGTGTTTGTGCATTAAAAAACTTTAAATATTGAAGGCTTGGAGGGATTCCCCTGAACAATACTGTTACTGTGTGTGTGTGTACGTCTGTGTGCGCGTGTCTGTGTGCGTGTGTCTGTGTGTGTGTGTGTGCGCGTGTCTGTGTGTGTGTGTGTGTGTGTGCTCTCTGACCTTCTCTGCAGGAGCGTCTGAAAGTGAGAGTCGGGTCGATCTCGTTCTTTATCTTAATCAGAGCGTCCAACACCATCGGCCCACAGCTACAGAGAGAGAGAGAGAGAGAGAGTGTGTGTGAGAGAGAGAGAGTGTGAGAGAGAGAGAGAGAGTGTGAGAGAGGGAAGGATAGACAGAGTGTGTGTGTGTGTGTGAGAGAGAGAGAGAAACAAAGCGTGTGTGTGAGAGAGAGAGCAAGAGAGTGAGAGAGATGGAGAGAGAGAGAGACGGACAGAAAGGGGGAGAGAGAGCAAGAGAGACAGAGAGAGAGAAAGAGAGTGAGAGAGAGATGGGGAGAGAGAGACAGAAAGACAGAAAAAGAGAGAGAGAGTGAGAGAAAGACAGTGTGTGAGAGTGAGAGACAGAGACAGAGATGGAAAGAGAGAAGGACAGTGTGTGAGAGAGAGAGAGACAGAGAGAGAGAGTGTGAGAGAAAGACAGTGTGAGAGAGAGACAGAGACGGAAAGAGAGAGAGAGTGTGTGTGTGTGTGTGTGTGAGAGAGAGAGAGAGAGAGAGAGAGAGATGAATGTTGCTGATGACAGAGGGCCGTGTGGTTGGAGATCAGTTCTCCTTTATCACTCACGCGTTGAGGTCGATGTCGTACGTCTGCATGCGCGGTTTGTCTCCGGGCTTATCCGGATCCCAGCGGTAAATCTGGAACTTCTTAATGCGTGGCTGAGCGGCTGCTGCTGTCTGCGCATACCGGGCGCTCTGTAAACCACACACACACACA
>CM040473.1:528427-543607 GCA_022758105.1 Pangasianodon gigas | reverse complement strand
GATGACAGAGGGCCGTGTGGTTGGAGATCAGTTCTCCTTTATCACTCACGCGTTGAGGTCGATGTCGTACGTCTGCATGCGCGGTTTGTCTCCGGGCTTATCCGGATCCCAGCGGTAAATCTGGAACTTCTTAATGCGTGGCTGAGCGGCTGCTGCTGTCTGCGCATACCGGGCGCTCTGTAAACCACACACACACACACACACACACACACACACACACACACACAGTTACTCCAAAACTGTAAATGGCACTGACAGCTGATCACGGATCTGATCCTGAACACTGAAACTACAGCGAGTGTTTCGATTCAAAAAAAAAAAAAAAAAAAATCCCATACACACCTCGAGCTCCCTCATGAGCTTCCGGATGTGTGTACATGCTGCAGCTGTTGCACCCTGACTGACTGAGTGTGTGAGTGTGTGAGTGTGTGTGTGTGTGAGACACGTTATACAAGTCAGCCAACGTTTCATAACAAACCAAACACCAACAACAGACAGTTCCCAGATTTACTCCTGCCTCCTGTGTGATTAATAACGAAGAGGAAACTCGTGGATCCGCTGTGAATAATTCACCAAATCACTGATGCTCAAGAAGCAACACGATACATTAAAAGCCAGGGGGGGTGTAAACTTTTGAACAGGATGATCGGTGTACATTGTTATTATTCTGAAGGGCAGTACTAAATGAATCCTTAAACAAAATAATGACAATTTACTTATAGCTTATTTATGTTTTAGTGTGAGACAAAAGAAATTAAAAATTAAATAACTGTAAAAATACTGAGTGCAATATATAATATTTATATCTATTCATATTTATAGCCATTTATTGTGTGCAGCTCTAAAGTACAGCTCATTAAATCACTCTCAATCAATCAGCAAGAAAATAAATAAAAAATGATTTATATCTGAATAATTATTAATAAAAACAGACCACAGTCAGCACACACACACTTTAACACACACACACACACACTTAAACACACCTAAATAACAAATGACACATCAGAAAAGGAGTAAAGTGTATGATTATGCTTGGGGTTGTTTTAATTTTTATTTGGAAGAGATTTAATAAAGTGTAAAGTTAATGCTTCACTTTACAGCACTGTCAATTATAAAATGTGATTTATTTTTCCCAATAAGAGTTAAACAACATGATTAATATCTCTAATATCTGCTTTAATACTAGCAATAAAACCCAGACTTTGACTTTTACTCTTTTGAAGCTGTAAAAGTAATAAGATAAGATAAACGCAGATTTCTGGCTAACTAGCTGAGGAGAGCTGTAATGACAGTGAGCTATGCTAAGCTAAGCTAAGCTGTACAGCTGACGCAACAACCAAAAGGATTCCTGTTTTATATTATTATTGCTGTTCTTTCTTTAACAGATGAATTATTCGGCATAAAACAGTAAAATCTCACCGCTGTTAGAGCTGAACAGCGCATCGCTGCTACACCGGAGCGCTTCAAGGAGAAACACACAGCCGCCATCTTTACACACAACTGACCCTGTGACTGACACTCACACTGCGCATGCGCATCAGCGAGAGTCTCACGCATGCGCATCAGCGAGGGTTTCACGCATGCGCAGACAACACGCATCCGTTTAAGGGGACTTGTGCGCCGGTTTCTGTTTCACGCTGATCTCAGATCGGTGTTAAGTCTGTTATATAATAAATAACGCACTTACTTACGTATAAAGAACTGATCCTGAATCAGAATATAAGTAACTAACTGTTGAGCAGTCCAGAAAGTCACTGATTTTTTAAATAAAACAATAATATTCAGAAATGTGTCTAATCTGACTTCATTACAGGATTAGAAATTAGAAACTGTTTTTAAAATAAATCATTAATAGCATTAAATCGTTGTAACACTTTATTTTTTTGCAATTGCTGCATTAATTGCAATGCAGACAACATTAAAGGGAGAAAAACAACAACAACAATAACAACAAGAAATACAAACTCACAAATAATTATTTTATATTTAATCCTCTTAGTACATTTGTCATTGCAAAAAGTCTGTATTTATTTTTATTCTCTTTATAACAATATATAATATGATTTTATTTATAAACTAAACACCTTTCAGGGTGTCCAAAGACATCACAGATCATAAAATAATAATAATAATAATAATAATAATAATAATAATAATAATAATAACAGCAGAACATAAAGAAAAAAAAGAATAAACTAAAAAGTTCATGTTTAATTAAAATAAGGAAAATCTTTATTATTATAGATGATGTCTATTATTGTAGACAGAGTTTAAAAGATTATAAACTGATTATATCTTGTAGATTAAATAGGACTAAAATATGAACTCAACAGTCAACTACAGGTTAAAAAGGCGCTATAATAATAATAATAATAATAATAATAATAATAATAATAATAATAATAACACAGTGTAATCTAATTGCATTGGACATTGTTCGAGGACAATAAAGGTAATGGTGGGGACTTTTACTGTTTGCGCATGCGCAGTGCAGACCGGATAGAAGTCACGTTGACAGAAACAGTGTGTGTATGTGCGTGTGTTAGTGTGTGTTAGTGTGTGTTCGGGCAGAAGGTCATTGGTGTTTAAAGCATGGTGTTTCTGACTTTATCGTGTTGGATCCGGAACCGAGGTCCGGACCGGTACTGGAAGGTCCAGGAGCTTTTAAAACACGCCCGGGTGAGAAGATGAGAGCTGTGAGAGCTAATTAGCGCTAGCATGGAGCTCCACACTGTCTAACACCATCATGCAGAACATCAACCTCATCTCAGATCTGCGTCTGCAGTCATTAATGATGAGAATTTATTTATTTATTTATTTATTTATTTATTTATTAATGATTCAGGGATGATGTTTTCAGGGTTATTGGTATTGAAGGCAGCTCTGTTCCTCTGCATGACCTCAGTGCTGTATTTACCTGGTGCAGAGTACACCTGAGTGTGTGTTCACTTACATTAACCTCATCTTAATTCTGTATTTTGAGTTATTAATAATGACTTTTTAAAAGTTTTCCTCCTCCTCCTCCTCCTCCTCCTCCTCCTCAGGTTTATTGGTATTGAACGCAGCCCTGTTCCTCTGCATGACCTCAGTGCTGTGTTCATGTAGAAAAACAAACAGCAGGTTATTGGCTTTAAAATTAAAAATAATCTACTGTACTGTTTGTTGAAACACATATTTAAAGCATTTCTGAATCATGGTGTTAGTTTTACATGTTGAATCAGCTCTGGGATTAATGTTGAACGCACCCCGGCTGCTCTTCATGTCCTCAGCGTTGGAAAAGAATTAAAGACTAGATATGCGTTTATTTGTTCGTTTGTTTTTTGAGTTATTTGTCACATGTGGTCCCACGTTAAATATCTGCTATTGAAGTGTTTAGCTGTGAAATGTTCGTGTGATGATACTGATGTGAAAGATTTCAGGATCGAGACCCTCAGGTTTCTAAACTGTGATTTATTTATGTATTTATTTATATTTATATTTCGCAGCACTTTAGAGGAAGGAAGAATCGCTGCTACAGCTTGGCGGTGCGCGCCGTGCGCAGGGCCTTCGTTTACGCCTCCAAAGCGAGGAAAGCCAAACGGCGCAGCATGAGGACGGTAAGATCTGTGACGACATAAACACTTCCCTTTTTAAAAAAAAAAAAAAGTTTTAAAATACTGGTGCTGTACGTCCAGACTCCAGCACTGTCCATCGTCACTGTAAGGAATAATAACTAGAATAATAAATCTACAGCCTCTGTGTTGTTTTTGTGTCAGCTGCAGTGTAACACAATTGATGTGTAATTGTGTGTTTGTGTTTTCTGTCCTGCAGTTGTGGATCTCTCGTGTGGCTGCAGCCTGTCGGGAACACGGCATTAAATACCCCATCCTAATGTACAACCTCGTGCAAGTGAGTGTGTGTCTGTCTGTTTTCAGACCTGTAGATCTGTGCTTTGGTCCGAAACGGCGATTTAAATCATTACAATGTTAGATTTTCTCTTCGGCTCAAAGCGTATGAAAATGCGTTTATGCAAATCACATGTGAGTAAACTGTCCTCTGATTGGTCAGAGTGTGTCTGTTTATGTTCCAGGGTTCCGCTCATAGCGATCATCCATCACGACGGACAGACAGCAGCTCCGCGAGCTTATTGTAGGCTGTAGTTATAATTTATCAGTTTGTTCGGGAATCGATGTTTCACGGAGCGATTAAAGCTCATCTCCTTGAGACGCCTCGTAAACCTCTGTGTTTTATGTGTTTTTGAAAGTTGTTCAGAAATATGTTCATCAGACCAAATGTCAGTGAGGCCTTTTCCCTCGTCTTTGGTCCAAGTTAAACCGCGATTCATGGTGCGAGCCGTTAACAAAACAAACACGCTTTTTACGTAACGCAGTTCCCATCATGCATTGCTATACAGGATGGTTCGTTGGTCCGCTGGATCCGATTGCTTTCTCACCACAAGCGAACCGCTCCAGAGTTCATGTGTGATCAGGCTGAGATCACCTCCTTCTGGTGTTCTCGGACCGAATGTTTTGGTGCGGATCCGAGCGCGATTGCAGTGTTCATGTCTAAACGAACCGAACCACGGGAGAGAACGCACCAGGTTCCGAAACAAACGCTCCAAACACACCAGGTGTGAAAACACCCTTAAACTTACCGCTAACTCAACCGATCGCTCTGACACTGACACTGACCACTCGTATTCTTTACCATCAGCTGCTGTTTTTCAGGTCGTCAGTTTACACACCTCTGCAGAAGTCAGTTCACTCTGTCACGCCGCCTTTACACTTTACGTTTTCAGTCCAAAAGTCACACGTCGTAAAAGAATCCTTTAACTGTGAGTGGATGGTCTTCGAACGCATCAAGCGAGGCGAGTTAGTGCACGTAACAGTCGGTGATGCTGTCAGATTAAACTCTCTAATAGGAGGACGGCGAAGTCACGGGACAGCTACACACACGGTAGCGGTGATGTAAATGAAACATGCTGATGGACAGAAATAAACGAGATGATTTGCTTGATGAAGTGAACAGAACGTAGTCGTGTTCTTTAATCGCAGGTCTATCGTTAAAGGATCTTCGGCGTATTATCCGACACGGAGACGCACGCTATCACGCAGTCCGTTACAGAATTCTGACAAAGTGGGATCTCGTACGGCGTGACGAGGAATAATCTTAAACTGGTGCTGAAATCACGCAGAGTAAATAAATAAATACATAAATAAAATAAACCGGCTTTAGATGAAGCGTAATTGAGTGTGAATGGTGTTGAATTCCTGATGTTTTGTGTGTAAACTCCGCCCACAGTGCAGCGTGCAGTTGAACCGGCGTGTGCTGAGCGACCTGGCCGTCACGGAGCCGCGCACGTTCCAGGCGCTGGTGGCGTTGGCGCGAGCTCGGCAGCAGGAGGGTCTGCGGGCGGCGCTGGGCGACGGGAAAGAGCCTCCCGGTGTGTTCTCACGCATCACACAGCTGCAGTGACGGACAGCTCTCGCAGCCAATCACAGCACGGCTTCTCCACAGCGTCGCTTCTGAATCGGTCGCAGCGTGTGACGGAGGTGTGTGGATAAACGTGGAGAACCTGGTCACATGATCCTCCATCACCACGTCTGCTTTAAGATCATCAGAGACTGAGATCAGGGTGTTGAGGGAAAAGTGTTTAAACCGTATTGTGTGTAAATATTCAAGCAGAACAAACACAATGACCGAAATCTGATGATGTACCTGTTAATAAACTGTTTTTCCTACGTAATCTCTGATTAAAATCTGTGTGTGTGTGTGTGTGTGTGTGTGTGTGTCTGTGTGTGTGTGTGTGAGTGTGAGTGTGTAAGATCAAGAAACATCCTTATATTCTGAAACTCATTCTCACACTATCATTATAATGCATTATAATTATTTATAACTATAATTCAATTTGATTATAATTTTCAGATTAGCAAGCTAAACAGCTATACAGAGCTAAAATGTTGTCTAAATAATAATAATTGTTTTTCTTTAACCGTGTGGAGAAGGTGCTTAACTGAGCAAATTTGAATACAATACAGTAAGTAAAAAAATTTGCTAAAGACAAAAGATTATTGGTTAAAAATAAAGTGAAAAAATCTGCACAAAATACTACAGCATAAAGAAAAGAAAAATAACTGTTCATGCCTTTTAAAATATCTAAAAGTTTGAAACTTTTTTTTTAAATTATTATTAAATAAGTAATATTTTTGTTATATTAAAATTATAATTATTAAACATTTTAATTATCGAATTATTATTTTAATTACAATGATCACAGTGTTTTTAGGCTTTATCCTTGCGAAAGGTTAAACTGTAAAACATGTTTGTTCCACTGCGGCCACCGTACCTCATGGTTAAAACTGTCCAATCAGAGCCCTCTGTGTGACTATCCAATCCAAGAGCAGGAGGCGGGGTTTGGATGAATACAGGTGGGATAAAAAAACATTGAAAAGAAACCACGCCCACTATACGTACGGCATCCACAGTGGCTCAAAAACACCAAAGTTTCATCATTTTAACAAATAAACTCCTGTCTGGAGGAAATACTGCAGAAACACAAACATTTAAAAATCTCACAACTGCGTCTAGATTTCAGAAATAAACTGGATGATAATAAAATGTTCAGAATTGATATTTTTTACTTTTAATTATTTATTTACAATTAATTATACAGCTTTATCTTCCATTTTTTTGTATTGTTATATAATAAACTAATAATAAACCTGAACTTCAAGGCTTGTTTGACTTTTCAGCTAATTGTTCATTACATCATTTCAAAATAGTGATAATAATATAGTTTGTATACACTCACCGTCCACTTTATTAGGAACACCTGTACACCTGCTCATTCTTGCAGTTCTCTAATCAGCCAATCACGTGGCAGCAGCATAATGCATAAAATCCTGCAGATGCAGGTCAAGAGCTTCAGTTAATGTTCACATTAAACATCAGAATGAAGGAAAAGTGGGATCTCTGTGACTTTAACCGTGGCATGGATGTTGGTGCCAGATGTGCTAGTTTGAGTTTTTCAGAAACTGCTGATCTCCTGCAGGGATTTTCACACACAACAGTCTCTAGAGTTTACACAGAATAGTGCGAAAAACAAAAAACACTGAGTGAGTGACAGTTCTGTGGGAGGAAACACCCCAGGTTCAAGCTGCCAGGAAGGATATAATAACTCAAATAATCACTCAGAAACTAGACAGATGAAGATTAGAAAAAAAATCACCTGGTCTTCTTCATCTGTCCAGTGTGGGTGAGTCTGTGCCCATGACAGATTCCTGTTCCTGACTGACAGGAGAGGAACCTGATGAGGTCTTCTGCTGTTGTAGCTCATCCACCTCAAGGTTTGATGTGCTGTGTGTTCTGTGATGCTTTTCTGCTCACCATGGTTGTGAAGAGTGATTATATGAGTTACCTTTGACTTCCTGTCAGCTCAGGCCAGTCTGGTTATTCTCCTCTGATCTCTCATCAGCAAGTTGTTTCAGCCTGCAGACCCTCTGCACACAGGATGTTTTTTGTCGTAAAAGGAAGGCAGGCAGGCGGCGCACAGCGAAATCAGAATCAAATTGCTCAAAGGATCAAAATTCCAAACTATAAAACAGGTTCCAATGTAAAGAGAGACAGAAGCGGTAGAACAGAAATGGTACAAAACTGTTTGGCCACCAGCATCTTCCACTGGCTAACTAATAGAGTCTACCTGAGCAAATGTAAGACACCATATTAACTCATCAGGTGACCTGGGGCAAATGTCAAAATAAAAGTCTCAAGCCAAAGGCCAATGAATCCAAACCAAAAATAAGAGTCCCAGAGAAAACAAGGTTTTTACACTATTACACTGTTACACTACTACACTGTTAGAATGTTATACTACCACACTGCTACACTGTTACACTACTACAATGTTACACTGTTACTCTACTAGACTACTACAATGTTACATTGCTACACTGTTACATTGTTACACTGTTACTCTACTACACTGTTACAATGTTATACTACCACACTGCTACACTGTTACACTATTACATTGTTACACTGTTACTCTACTAGACTACTACAATGTTACATTGCTACACTGTTACATTGTTACAATGTTACTCTACGACACTGTTATATTGTTACATTGCTACACTGTTACACTACCACACTACTACACTGTTACACTAATACAGGGTTACACTGTTACGCTTCTACACTATTACACTGTTACAGTGCTACACTGATACTCTACTACATTGTTACAATGTTACACTGTTAAACTGTTACAATGTTAGACTACCACATTGCTACACTATTACACTGTTACAATGTTACACTGTTAAACTGTTACAATGTTAGACTACCACACTGCTACACTGCTACACTATTACACTGTTATATTGTTACATATCTACATTGTTACATTGATACAATGTTACACTGTTACACATTTCTATTACACTGTTACAAAACATTATACTCCACACATTTCCCTAATTTTTAAAATGTGCTTTTTATTTTTCGTTAATATAATCTGATCTGCTTTTATATGAAAGTGAAGTAATAAAACTTCATCATATTCAGCAATAACGTTTCAAAATGAATGCGTTTTATATTTAAGAATAAAATAGACTCTGTGCTGAGAATAAGATAAATAGAAAACAGAATAAACAGTTTGAAGCCCTGCATAAAAATACAGCCGTTATATTATTCTGAATATTTTTATATTATTATTCTATATTTTTATAAAATGTATCTTACGCTGGTGCAGTAATTTCTTATCCTTTCACGTGGTTGATCAGCAGCCAATCACAGGTCAGGAGGGCGGGGTTTGTCGGAATACAGGTGGAAGATAAAAGCGAGTTACATGTTTTTTGCTAGGCGGTCACGGTCGCAGCCAATCAGCGTCAGGCGTCGTTGCGCGTGGGCGGAGCTTCCTGACGGAACGCGTGCGCAAACCGCTCCGGCGTGACACGCGCGTGCTGGTGAAGGAGGAAGTGTCCGGTGCGGTATCACACCGGAGAGGGGGGACTTTAAGTAAAACAGTGAGACGGTGAGAATTCTCAGACCCTGAAACATGTCGTGGCTTTTCGGTCTGAATAAAGGACAAGGCGGCGGCGCGAGCCCGGATGTTCCGGTACCGCCTCCGCCTCCTCCTCCTCCGGCCGCGGGTTCAGGGGGAAGCGGCGGAGACAAACCCAAGGACAAATGGAGCAACTTCGACCCCACCGGGCTGGAGAGAGCGGCGCAGGCCGCCAAGGAGCTCGACCGGTCCCGTGAGTGTGCAACACACACACACACACACACACACACACACACACACACACTAGTGCACTCCATAGTACATGCATTACACATGTTAAGAGTGAAGCGCTACACAGGGATGAATGAAAATGTAGTGCACTACTCAGGCTGCAGAAGTCTTTACGTCATCCCCTACAAAGTGCACACATGCAGGGAGAAAGGAGAGATTTGGGACATTTGGGAGATTTGGTTTCATTCATTCTGAGCAGCAGAAGATGATGTAAGTTATGAATGGAGACATGAAAGAGGTGACAGTAACGGGACAGAGCTGAGGATTGGCTGCTGATGACGCACGTGTGTGTACACACTCACTCACTCACTCACTATCAAGGGCAAAAGGTCAAAGGTCACTAGCTCACTGTGTGTTCTGTGAATTGATTGGTTACTTCAGGATATTTACACCCACATAAAAAAAAAAATCCATGAAAGATTTCGGTCATCGTTCTGAATTTCTGAGACACTGAACTGTAAGTTTTTTTTAATGAAATTTAAGATTCCTCATCACACAAGATCGCAGTAAGATTCAGTACGAATTCTCTAACAGACTGTGTGACTGTGTGTGTGATTGTGTGTGTGTGTGTGTGTGTGGGATGAAGATCCTCTAACGATAGACCTGCGATTAAAGAACACGACTACGTTCTGCTCACGTCATCCATCGTTCATGCGGAAAATAAACACACGCCTTCTTCGCAGGAGATTATTACCGTGTTTCGTTTACGTTTCTCCGTCACCGCTACCGTATCTGTAGCTGTCCCGTGAGTCTGGCGTCCTCCTATTGGTTGATTTTAGATGAGCGTCGTAGCAGCAGCGCTCACGCTCTGACAGACACTTTTCTCAGTGGCGCTAAAACACGTCACGTTAAAGGTTAAAGGTCACGCTCGACTTTCAGTGTGCGAAATTTCTTCGCTGTGAATGTGGGCGGCAACTGGATATGGCATCACGTGCCAAGGCGTTGTTTGATTTTCTGAAGAGGTCACGCCGTGACGCGTCGATCTTCTATCGGTCACACATCTTCACGTGATACGAATTCACAGGTCAGAGTTCACCAAACCTGAACTTTGGAACGCAGCGAAATACGAAACGTATGAACGGAAGTCAGTGGAACTGAAAAGTCTCGTGCGAGCGCCGATCTCAACTCTGAACCAGAGAATTATTTTGCGACGTGTGATTTTTGTCTGTGACGGAACAAAACCGGCTCTAGATACAGATGACAAACGAAACCCCTATCAGTATATTTACGACAAAACGAACACGCATCACGTCTTGGCCTGATCTTGAGCGAAGTAAAGACTCTCTTTAGCATGGAACTGCTGTCAAAAAGTGTGAACGCTGAGATGGAAGCGAGACGTAAAACGTGTAAATTAACGCTGGTTGTGTTTGGAACCGCAGGCCATGCGAAAGAGGCGCTGGAATTGGCGCGCATGCAGGAGCAGACGGTGCAGATGGAACATCAGAGCAAGATAAAGGTAAAGATCGTGTCCCGCTGGAGGTCCTGGAGATGCCACGCTTTCTCTTCCTAATTATATGAGAAATGTTTTAATCGTCATAATTATGATGAAAAATGGTGATGAGGTGTGTGTGTGTGTGTGTGGTCAGGAGTACGAGGCAGCAGTGGAGCAGCTGAAGGGGGATCAGATCCGTATTCAGGCGGAGGAAAGGAGGAAAACTCTGAGTGAAGAAACCAAACAGAATCAAGCGGTGAGAAACAGCGAGGACCCTACGTAGTGCACTACTGAGGGTGTAGGGGGCATTATGACAATCCCTATGTAGGGTGTGTGTGTGTGTGTGTGTGTGAGAGAGTGTGTTAATGTGTGTTTTTCTCTCACAGAGAGCTCAGTACCAGGACAAACTGGCTCGACAACGCTATGAGGACCAACTCCGACAACAGGTGAGACACACACACACACACGGCTCTCTCTCTCTCTCTCTCTCTCTCTCTCACACACACACACACACACACACACACACACACACACATACACACACGGCTTTCTGAACACTGTCTCTCTCTCACTCACACGGCTTTCTGAACACTGTCTCTCTCTCTCTCTCTCACACACACACACACACACGTTCTAACTCTTTTACATGAAAAAATAATGACTTTTTTGTGCTTCAGCAAGCTATAAATGAGGAGAACCTGCGCAGACAGGAGGAGTCTGTACAGAAACAGGAGGCTATGAGGAAAGGTACAACTCACTCATTCACTTCAGCACTCATTCACTTCAGCACTCCTTCACTTCAGCACTCCTTCACTCATTCACTTCAGCACTCCTTCACTCCCTTGCTCCTTCACTCCCTCGCTCCTTCACTTCAGCACTCCTTCACTTCAGCACTCCTTCACTCCCTTGCTCCTTCACTCCCTCGCTCCTTCAAGTCAGCACTCGTTCACTTCAGCACTCGTTCACTCCCTCGCTCCTTCACTCCTTCACGTCAGTACACGTTCACTCCCTCACTCATTCACACACACACTCATTTACTTCAGTACTCATTCACTCCCTACTCTAACGGGGGTGAGTGGTGAAAAGTGGAGTGTATTGTAAGTGTGTGTGTGTGTGTGTGTGTGTGTGTGTGTGTAGCCACCATCGAGCACGAGATGGAGTTGAGGCATAAGAATGAGATGCTGCGGATCGAGGCTGAGGCTAAAGCTCGCGGCCGGGTGGAGAGAGAGAACGCTGACATCATCAGAGAACAGATCCGCCTTAAAGCAGCTGAACACAGACAGACTGTATTGGAGAGTATACGGTACACACACACACACACACACACTCACACACACACACACACACCACAAAGAACAAAGACTTAAAAAGTACACACACCGCTGTTCTAATGCCATCATTCGATCATGTTTGACTCATTTTATGTATTTACTCACAGTCATTAAATATCACAGACTGGAAAATAGGGATCCATGAACTTCCATTCCTCTTCACACAGGAAATGCTTTTTTTTTTCTTTTTTTTCTTTTTTTTAAAGCCTCTAACATGCTATCTGGACAAATCCCAAACTGCTTCCTCTTCACTATATACGCTCACTACATGGGGTTTAACCTGTTGCTATAAACTCTACATATAAGCAATAAAACACCGTTTGAGAGTAATCCACAGGGCTGGTTGGAAATTGTTCAAAAGTAATATGACTTTTAGAACTCATAGTTGTGCTACTACACACACACACACACACACACACACGCAGAAGAGCTTACTGTTGGATGTGTGATGGTCTTGTGTTTCAGAACTGCCGGTGCTGTGTTTGGGGAGGGTTTCAGGGCTTTTATCTCCGACTGGGACAAAGTGACCGCTACGGTAAGCACACACACACCACATCACGTGTCTGTGTAATTTTATTCTCTTATTCAGTGTGTTTAAACTGCACTGTCTCCTCCGCACCACTAGGTGGCAGGACTCACTCTGCTGGCTGTGGGTGTTTACTCGGCGAGAAACGCTACAGCAGTGGCGGGGAGATACATCGAGGCTCGGCTCGGGAAACCGTCTCTGGTGAGGGAGACGTCACGCATCACGGTGACGGAGGCTATCAAACACCCCGTCAAGGTAACGCCCAAAATATCGATTACGATCTCGCAATGTTCAGTCTGTAAGGTTCTGTTTCAGGAAAGTAAAGATAATGTCTCACCTCTCTCTCTCTCTCTCTCTCTCTCTCTCTCTCTCTCTCTTTCTCAGACGACCAGGAGGTTGATGAGTAAGCCTCAGGATGCTCTGGAAGGAGTTGTGCTCAGTGTGAGTATTAGATCTGTACGATAATCGAGCACTATGATCGCGTTACTGTTACTGTTACTTGCTCTGACACACAACCCATCCACTAATTAACACCTTCATGAGATTTAAAAAAAAAAAAAAAACATGGACAAAAACGCTAAATTCTGCATAGCGTGACGTTTACGGAAATGACGTGAAAGGTGTGTGATGTTACTCTGCAGCCGCCGCTGGAGGAACGTGTCCGTGACATCGCCATAGCGACTCGGAACACCCGCCAGAACCGAGGTCTCTACAGGAACATCCTGATGTACGGACCTCCTGGGACAGGGAAAACACTCTTCGCCAAGGTATACACACACACACACACACACACACACACACAGAGACACAAACAGGAAACTTTTCTTATCTGTACAGAATTCCTAAACCTGTCCAGAGCCGACTCTTTTCCGACATTCAGATACAGAATCAGTCACAATGGAAAAAAAAACACTCCAGTGAATAAAAAGATTTGAATCACTGAATATAAACTAAATAACTCAGATGAATCGCTGATATAAACTTGTCAGCAGACCTCTGATTATAATCAGCTGTATTGCTGGATTGGATGCTTTTTTTACAATTTTTATTTATTTATTTATTTATTTATTTTACAGTTTTCTTTAAGGGGTTCTAACTGGAACTCTCTTTGACAGGGAAATGCTGTTAAAGGATTTTGCACAGAATATTTATTTAGTTGTCTACAGAACATATATAAATATATTTCTTTATTTATCTGAGAGTATATTTTATCGTGTTTCTCTGTTTCGTTCCTGATGGTGCTGTAGAAATTGGCAGTGCATTCTGGGATGGACTACGCCATTATGACAGGGGGAGACGTGGCCCCCATGGGGCGGGAAGGCGTAACTGCCATGCACAAAGTGTTCGACTGGGCCAGCACCAGCCGCCGAGGGTAAGAACCTTCTTATAGTGGCATTATACTCTACTCCACTTGTCCTGTAAATCAATAAATGACCTATAAGCATGAAAAACGATCCGCTGTGACTACAGCCAGGCGCCGTACACACACGCCAATAAAGCGGCATGAACCCCGTGAGTGAAAACGTTGCATAATTGTTGATTAATCGTGTTATTTCTATGAGGTCAGAACCCACAGTGTAGGGGATTTAGGCAGAGCAGAGTTCAGTTCACCCCCTTCATCGTTTTTTCTTCTTTTTTTTTTTCTTTCCTACAGCCTGCTGCTGTTTGTGGACGAAGCTGACGCTTTCCTGCGCAAGAGATCCACCGTGAGTGTCGGAGTGTGTGGTGTGTGTTCAGGTCTTTACAGTGTACCTGTGTGTAGTAGCTGTGAGCGTCTGAACACGTGTTATCTGTCTGGCTTTTAGGAGAAGATCAGTGAGGACCTGCGAGCCACGCTGAATGCCTTCCTGTACCGAACCGGAGAGCAGAGCAACAAGTGTGTTCACCTACACACACACACACACACACTGATTACACTCCCACATTGTGTGGTTAAATTAGCTTCACACATGGGATTACACACCAGAAAACCAAAACCACAAAGTTAACACTAAACACATCTCAGCTCAGCAACTACAACTAGCAACTAATTATTAACGTCATTATTATATAAACTGTATAAATGAATTATATTTATTGGCTGTGTGTTTTGCAGGTTTATGTTGGTTTTGGCCAGTAACCAGCCCGAGCAGTTTGACTGGGCCATTAACGACCGTATCGACGAGATTGTAAACTTCGCTCTTCCCGGCCCTGAGGAGAGAGAGAGACTCGTCCGGCTTTACTTTGACAGATATGTGCTGGAGCCGGCCACCGGGGGGAGACAGTGAGTGCGCGCCTGTTTGGCTATTTATATCAATCGCTTTAAATAAACAGGACCTTGTTTTGGAACCTAGATACACACACGCACACATCTGAGACAGTAACTGAGCACTGGACATTGTTCTTCGTCTTTATTTGAAGAATGCGGTGTGTGTAAAGTCTTACCTGTGTTTATTTTGAGCTGTAAGAAAAACATAAAGGAGAAAACATAACTGAGCAGGTCTTCATGTGTAGCTGTAGACAGACTGATCTGTACGACACACGTGTGTGTCGATTGAATACAGTGCACATTGTCTGAGGACACAGTCCTACATTAGATCCTTTTTTTTAGCTTTTGTTTTTTTTTTTTTGTTTT
>CM040473.1:487101-505569 GCA_022758105.1 Pangasianodon gigas | reverse complement strand
ATGTCAGTAAAGAAAGCAGCAGATTCCATAAGAGACACTTTTCAGATAAAAACATAATGAAGGCTGCTGGGTTTCACTGCAGAAATAAGAAGCGAGTCGACAGTCAAAGTCTCCAGAAGAACTGTGGCTGCTTCTGCAAGATGCTCAGTAACACTTACAGCTCATTTCCTTATAAAACTGCACACACTGCACCTGAGATGCTGTTTTATTTTTTTAAAGCAAAGCTTTGTCACATTAAATATTGACTTTGTTTCATTTAATACTGTTTACTGCTCTTTATAGTATTTTTAAATGTAGAAACATTTAATTTCATTATTTTTGAAGGTGTCTTTACAGCATTTCTTTCTGTGCCTAAGACTTTGCACAGCACTGTGTATACACACACATATACAGGTATTTAGGTAACCAGTCAGGTAATTTAGGTAATTTATATCAAAGCTTTTTATTCCAGAACTTTCCATGCACAGAAACCAAAACCATTTACACTGAGTTAAACTATAAACATTAGGCCTACCTATCATATTAACTTAATCATAACTTTATGAATGAATGAATGAATGAACTCTAACAATTTTGAACACACATTTATTAGCACTGACCTTCATTTAGTCGCTATTTATAGCAAAAACAGGCCTCCTCCTACAACATGAGTGCTGACATAGTCCACGTTTAATCATTACCCCTGCCACAAAACAACAACCTTATTTAAAGAAAAGACTAAAACAAAAATTGTTCACAACGCCTCCTCTAAACCAAACATGTCTCGTAACTGACAGACTACATTTCGGGGTAAAAAGGGACAATGTGGACATTTCGCTCTTCACCAAACTGTTTTTTTTTTTTCAGACAAACTCCATTCAGTGATGCATTAAACTGTGCACTTCTCTGGAACTAACAAACAAATTAACAACAATTAACCCAAACAGAGAAACAGACAGTTTTGTCTTTGCAGCACTGAGTGCGTCAGCGTTGTCCTTAATAACGGGAAAATGTTAAGTCAGTATAATAAGGCCCGTGGGTAAATACATACACACACACACACACACACACACACACACACCACACACACATTGCTCAGCATGGTATGTTGCTTGGGTCAGTGATGGAGAAAATCCCTATTCTATATGAATGTATAGAAAAAATAAATCATTGGGTTACATAACTGTAAACTAACAGTGAATAACATGGCAATACTGGACATATATTACAGTAAGAGCTATAAATAAATTTCTCTGACATTATACACCCTCATAGAGATGTTACTATTTTTTAGAACATGGAAAATATTCCAATGTATCTGAGCCATGTATAGTTAAACAGCTGTGTGTTCACTGATCCACACACTCTAGATAAATAAATGCATTTTGTTCGGAGGGGAAAGGAGGCCTTACTTCATAGAGGCCTGTGACAGATGATGTAAAGGTGAACACCGAAAATAAAATTTCACCACGGTGATAAAAATGCTCAACATCATAATGTAAGGAATAACACACTCCAGACTGTGCTGTTGTGGGAAAATAATCCACACCGGGAAGGGGGGTGTGATGCGGCACGACGCGCTGCTGGGTCACTGTTACCCCTCAAAGTGCAATATTTTATATAACAGCATGGTCTGGAGTGTGTTATTCCGCTTACACCACAGTGATCTGCCAACGATTACGATGTTTAATTTATTAACGAACGATAAATCACACACTTTATCTGTTTATAGTTACATTTAATGTTGTGTAACGTCCAAGAGACAAGTTAGTTCCTGTTGTCACTTACGTTATAGCTGCAATAAACAGTCGTTCTTCACCAGCCTCTCTCTCTCTCTCACACACACACAAACACACACACAAAGCGCAGAGGTATGTTGCTTGGGTCAGTGATGGAGAAAGCAGAACTGGGACTGAGAGCACTTACAACCAAGACTCCTTCCATAAATGTTAAATAAACATCTCCAAATAAAAAAAAAAAGAAAAACCATCACCACATCAATGATTATACATTCTACTTTGCTAAACAACACGTTTTTAAAATCTGTGTAATATTAGTCTTAGATTATGTGGCGCGACTGCCGTACAAACCGCTGTGAATGAGCTGTTACTATAGAAACAATAACATATTAGAATGAGAGCATTAATATATACCTGTAAATCACAGTAGTTACAGCCGTGCTGTTATATGAAAATAATGCACACCTTCTGACCAATCAGATTCGAGCATTCAGCCGCGCTGTGGTGTCAGGGGCATTAAACTGTGTTCACGGCTGTAACACACAGAAGCATGGCTCACTCGTTCAGCTGGAGGAGCACAGAGATCCTCAGAGTTTTTGGGGAATCGTGATACGGTTGTTTGTTGCGTATCAGACCAACGGGGGAAGTTTCACATCTGTCAAAACAGAACAAACTACAGAAAGGTTGAAAGCATGGAACAGCGATTATCATTCTTCCTCAATCTGAAGGAGTCGTTTGGCAAAAGTGTTCCTCTTAAACCAAAGCTAGTGGATCAGCCAAAACGTATTTGGGGTCCAAATTCTGTTACAAGGCTAACGGTGCTATGTAAAGGCAGCCTCTAGTTTAGCTGTCTCGATGTCTAACTCATCACAGAGGTGCTGTCTACTTCAAAAACTTCAAACACCAGACATGTCTAGGCTAATCAATCAATCAACCAATCAATCAACCAATCAATCAATAAATCAATCAATCAATCAAGGTCAAGACATAGTTTATTTTTGGCCTAACTGTTCCTTTAAAGAAGTGATGATAAGAAGTAATGTTCTTATTTCAATTCAATCCAATTTTACTTGTATAGAGCTTTTGACAGTGGACATTGTCACAAAGCAGCTTTACAGAAATATATATTCAGGATATAAGTTTTAAATTTATAAATTTATCCCTAATGAGCGAGCCAGAGGTGATGGTGGTGAGGAAAAACTCCCTGAGACTTCATGAGTAAGAAACCTTGAGAGGAACCAGACTCAGAAGGGAACCATCCTCATCTGGGTGACAATGAATAGTGCAATAATGTTCACGCAGAACATCTCCAGTGACGTCAAAATTGTGCGTATCGTACCGTCGTCTTGTTCATCTCTTGGCTCTGTGACCCTTTTGGGAAAGCAGACTGGGTTACAGTTGCTTAGCCACTGATGCTAATGTTAAATTGGCCTTAAATTGTGTGCTGGTCAGCACTGGTACTGCTGACAGAGGACTGTGGGCTAGTGTGTGTGTGTGTGTGTGTGTGTATTTTTGTTTGCATAAAAGGAAAAGCTGTTGTATCAGAAAGGAAGTCAGAGGCAGTGACACACAGATGATGGACAGAAATTAGAATGAAAGAGAGATCAGCGGGTTAGAAGCAGAGTAAGAGGAAACCATGGCTGAAGTGCTCACCTTGGATGCCATCTTGTTCGGCATTCTGGTCTTCTCTGGAATTCTGGGAAATATGCTGGTCATCTACACGGTAAGAGGAAAGCTATGGGTTTACACTAGGGTTGCGCCAATGTCATGTTTTAATTTTTTTTTTTTTTTAGAGCTCTGCGTATTGGCTGAAATGTGAACAGAACACGTAGTACGATGGATGGGGTAGAGGGGTGCCAATATTTTATGCAGTGCAACAAATGAGTTACAGTCAGTGTATGTGTCCTATATTTAGATGAACCTGATGAAATAGTCAGCGAGAGTGGGTCTGATACTGATACGGAGAATCAGATTGGTGCTTTTCTAGTTCTCGAAATTAAAATGGTGCTGTTCCGGAGCCGGGACCGGGCCCTTATGGGTCCATCTCATGTACTTTAGTTACCTAGGAAGTGGACCATAAGGACCAGTGTTGTACCTCTGAGTGTTATATGATGTCAGAAATCACCAAAAAAAAAAAAAAACCAAAGCAAGCCTTTTGGAGATGATGGAGTGTGGAATTATTTAGGAACGTGCTCAGTGCTAACCTGTGGCTATAGGTTTCACTGACATGTCAGCGTGAGGTACCTTAAGGTCAGCCACTGAGGCTCGTGACATTTTCACTGGTACATAAATGGGGGAGATCTGATTTCAGCCAGATTCAGTTCTCAAAACAAAGGCTTCTTCAAACGACATCTACGTAAACGCACGTATATGATATTTAACCGCGGTTTACTTTTTTACATATGAAAATCAAACACAAGACTGAGTGTGCTTTCAAAATCGGGCTTGTTCTCCAGACATGAAAATCTCGCTGCCCTTTTAAACCGTAAATATTGACCATGGATTAATGTTACTCATATCACTGCGCTGCTGGACTCTGATTGGTCAGAAGGTGTTGATTAATTTTCTATAACAGCAGCTCTGACAGTAGTGCAGCTGCAGATCACAAGTTTATATTAACATGTTATCGTTTCTATAGTAACAGCTCATTCACAGGGACGTGTATGACGGACGCTCCATGAGGTTTTGTGTTTCATTAACTTCAAGAGAGAGAGAAAAAAGAAAGGATTTATTATTATTATTATACAGCTACAGAAACCCAGCTACACATTTTGGGGTTTTCATGTCGAGCTGCCAAAACATATGAATAAGAAAAACATGGTTAGCTTATTATAAGTATTAACTGTTTGATGTTAATGTATACAAATGTCAATATGACATCAAAAAACAAGTTCCGGTAATGAGGAAAGTTAAAATGAGCAGTCTTCTGTGGGACTGGCCGACGTTTAGATGTCCTATGCTAAACTAAACTAATAACAAACATAGCTTAGCTGGCCACCTCCATTTGCTGTACACCTCATTTCTTTACTTTGGAAGTTTTTGCTCCTATTTACATCTCTGTGTGTCATTAACACCTACCATATCTCTCGGTTAGCAGAACGTATTTATCAGACGCACAGCACAGTGTTGCGTCACTTCTTGTTGTTATTTCCTGTCTTGGTTCTGGGTTAGCAGGACAACAGCTGAAAAAAGCCCCACAACCTTCAGACAAAAATTCAGTGTTTGGTGTTCAGTGGCATTGGGAGCGGAAACTGCGTGACTATTTGGATAGCAGATGATTATATCAGGCCCGCTGCCCACTCGCTGTCCACACACTGCCCACTCCCACCAAAACACTTCATCACTGCTGCCCACTTGCTCGGTTATTTCCACAACAACTTTTTGTAAACTAGGTTGGCCCTGGTCCCCAAAATATAAACCAGTGAGTAACTAAAACGCTGCAGGGAAGTTTTGTCTTTTAAGGAACATACGAAACAGATTCGTTGTCGTTTCTACCAGGAACATATACACAATAAATTTAGGTAATGAGAAATTTTTACCCATTTCCATGCCAAACTTTTGTATTTTCCTCCACCTTCTGTTGCTTTCCCTCTCTCAGGTGGTACTGTGTGCGATGGAAAGTACATCTCATCACATGCCTCCGTCTGACTTGATCCTGCTCAATCTGTCGCTAGCGAACCTGCTGACGTCGCTGTTCCGCACCGTGCCCATCTTCATCTCGGACCTGGGTCTGGAAGTGTCTCTGGAGACGAACTGGTGCCGGGTGTTCATGCTGCTGTGGGTGTGGTGGCGCTCCGTGGGCAGCTGGGCCACGCTGGCCCTCAGCATCTTTCACTACACCACGCTGAGACGCAAGCACGTGGCCATTGGCCCGCTGGCGCATAAGAAGGACCGAAGACGCGTCATTCTGGCGCTGGGACTCGTCTGGGGCGTCAACCTGGTGTTTTCGCTACCCGCTGCCATCTACTCCACACACGTCCATGGAAACGCCACCTCGGAACTGATGGTGATCAGCTGCACCACGCGCCCGCTGCTCGGCTGCATGTGGGAATTCCCGTCCAGACAGCAGGGGACGGCCTTCGCCTCCACCTCACTCGCTCTCAACGAGGTTCGTGCACCAAGTAACTGTGTCATTCAGTGATAATACAGATGTAGAGAGCTTACACGTTCTGGAGTTTGTTCAGACACACGGTCAGAGAGACAGACAGGTCGATATGTAGGAAAATAGACAGATACAGACAGAGAGAATTCAGAATTACTTGATGATGTGGTTCTCCTCCAGGTGCTGCCCCTGCTGCTGATGGTGACCGTTAACCTGGCGACTCTCCGGGCGCTGGCTAAACACATCCGCATGGTGACGGCGGGCGTGGAGAGCGGAGCGGCTCACGTGCACACCGAGCGGAAGGCGGGTCACGTGATCATGACGCTGGTGGCGCTGTTCGTCGTGTGCTGGGTGATGCAGGTGGCCGCTGTGACTTATTACAACTACGACGGTGGCGTGCACACCGAGGGCCTGCTGACCGTCTCACAGTTCGCTGCCTCCGTCTTCGTGGGCTTCAGCCCCATCGTGGTGGCGCTCGGCCACGGCAAACTGCGCAAGAGGATCGTGGTAATGGTGCAGGAGCTACTCGTCTGTGCGGGCTGCAGAACCACCAACACCGAGGCCAACAACAAGAAGAGGGCACTGGAGAGCACCACCGTCTCGTACAAACAAGAGACCCAAACAAAGAAAGTGACGATGTGACTTCAGCACTGAGGAAATCAACACAACCTCCTATCGTGTACATGTACGTGTACACGGTTCTGCAGGTGGATTATTATTCATACATCCCGTGGCTAGGGGCGCTATGCAGGAGATTTTACAAACAGGGAAACGCTCCACTGGATTCTATTTCATAGCTTCAATATAACATTACTGTCTTCTGCTTCTGAGTGACGTAACGGAAAAATGTTAGCCCTATTATCTGGGGATGCCGAGCTCGAATCCTGACTTTGAATCTGACTTTATTTGATAGCTTCGGTTTTGAAAAGCTTATCCAAAATAATAATATAAATTATTTCTGCCGCTTTTGCTCTCTTGGACTCTCAGACACGGACAGATGTGGCATCATCAGGACTCAAACTCACAACCTACAGATGATAGGGCAAACATTTTTCTGTTGCACCACTCAGTAGCGCTAGATGATACTTACATCGTTAAATTATATTATTACTATAAAGTGAAGCTATCAAATAAAATCTGAAGCAAAAAAATAGCAGAGCATTTCCCTGTTTGTAAAATATCCCACACAGCGCCCCTAGTGGTCAATAGAACACAACAGCTACTGGACATATGAATACACACATAATAAGCCACATGCAGAATCGTGTAGATTTATAGGTACACGTGAGGACGTTGGGTTGGAGGAAACACACTCATGTACAAGCAACTGGAAAGAGTGGAGTGTGTCAAAGAGTAAACAAAACAAAAAAATGTGTGTGTGTGTGTAAAACAGGTCAGTCAATTTATTCTATAGCGCTAAGAAAACAGTTTAAAATCAAATAGCTCACAGTGTGAACATCTTAAATTACATGCTAACTTAAAATACAAAAAAATTTTTGACAACCAAACATAAACAGCCAACAATGACCAACCTCTAATGAACAGCCACTAACAAACATCCACTACTGAACAGTCACCAATGACCAACCTCTAATGAACAGCCACTAACAAACATCCACTACTGAACAGTCACCAATGAACAACCGCTAACGAACAGCCACTAATGAACAGCCACTAATGAACAGCCACTAATGAACAAGTATTCAATTCAGTTAAATTTTATTTGTATAGCACTTTTAACAGTGGACATTGTCACAAAGCAGCTTTACAGAAATAAATAAATTCAGGATATAAATTTTTAATTTTATGAATTTATCTCCAGCGAGTGAGCCAGAGGCGACAGTGGTGAGGAAAAACTCCCTGAGACTTCATGAGGAAGAAACCTTGAGAGGAACCAGGCTCAGAAGGGAACCATCCTCATCTGGGTGACACCGGATAGTGCGATTATAAATCATTTCTCTTCTATTTTTCCTTCCCTTCATTCACATGCAGTCATTATTAGAAACCAGAACCAACAACTGACCACCAAGAAAACCTGATTAAAGCCCATTTCACAGTAAACACAGTAACTGCGTTGCTTTAGTACCATTATGACGTCACTTGTAATTTGCTTTTGGCGTAATAAAATGTTTGTTTATTTTCAGCGCCACTCAATCATTATTAAATAAATCTCCCAAATGGATCATTTTATTTTTGCATTTTCAAGATTTTAACCCTTTTTTTTCCAAAAGTAACTTAACTATGAAAACCTACAGAGATTACATACATCACAATAATTCTAACAAATATTTAAAAAAAAAATGGTGCAAATATGCAACTTTAGGTGACGCTCCTGTAATTTCATATCATTTATCACAAAATATTAAGTGTTAAATATCTTTCCTAACCTTCGCTGTGTAAAAGGTAAACAGTGCAGGTGATCTTAAAAAAATAAGGACCTGGACTATCACAGACAAGAGGTACTCAAACATTTTTATTTATATTAAATTCCATTTCAAGTTAGCAAAGTGCATAAAAATGATGAAATGTTATCCATACAGTTGAGAACCAATGTTTGCACGCCCTCAGGACAAAATGAGAGACTGTATAAGGAACGTGAGTGAGTTTGCTTTAACAGACGTCTCTTCTTTATCACAAGTAACAAACAAACGTGGATCTATAGTGAAACATTAAACCGATATCAGTTCAGAAGTTTGTTTCTCCCTTTGTAAATGTGTTTTGCATATTTTCTATTAATATCTCTGTGTAACAAATGATGCCTGGAAACATTATTTTTAAAAAAATAAACATGGCTTTTGGCTCTTTTTAGATCATTTTTCAGTTCATTTTGTTTTGGATTGTTGTTTTGTTGCAGGAAATGTCAACATTTCAAATTTATCTTTTTGGAATTCTTTGTTCTTGGAAATAAATGACAAAATAAAGGTACATTTCCTTTTTTTAACACAATGGGGGGTGAAAAGTTTTGCATGACGGTGTGCAGAGGCCACTGGGTGGCAGCGTGTGCAAAGCGGCACTGCAGCGAATAAGCGTGTGTGTGTGTGTGTGTGTGTGTGTGTGTGTGTGAGAGAGAGAGAGAGAGAGAGAGAATCAGAATGAAAGCAGGGATTGAATTAATTTATCTAATCCCCACAGACCTCATCACACGAGATGTTGAGATGTCTTTGTTTCCTCTCCCTCGTTGACCTTTAACCTCCTGCATCTCTGACTGATCCTGATCGATCACCTCTTTTGATCCAGAAGGCTTTATTCAGGTCACACCATCACTTGTGAAGATGAAGTAAAGATTTTTGTTCTCCTTTGTTCTGACACCACCTCAGGGGTGATAATCCAGCCTACAGGGCTGACAGCGAACACCAGGAGTTACTCCGTTTACATCAGTTTAATCAACACGATGGATTGTTTTCTATTCTGTAAATCTGTAGTTTGTAACATAATTTGTGTTATTTGTTTTTAAGAACACTAGAGAAGTGACTATTTTTGAGCAGTCGAGGCTGCAGGTTTAAATGGAAATTAAAATGTTGTCAGATAATGTTTTTTTTTTTACGTTACTGTATGATTTAGTTCTTATTAGCTCTTTTCTGCTAACGCTAGCAGCCTGTCTAATATAAACAAATCCAGCAGGATTTCTGACAGGATTTTAAGACATTCATGAAGGTTTTGGATCTGCACTTCTCACGCTAGCTAGCCAGCTAATGTAAGACAAGATCCTGAGAAGATTGCAATGTGATATTCGTAAATCTTCATCGCTAACGCTAGGCAGCCAGCTAATGTAGGAGGAGATCCTGAGAAGACTGTAAAGTGATATTCGTAAATCTTCACTGCTAACGCTAGGCAGCCAGCTAGCAACCTGAGCTAGCTGACAGGATTTCTGAGAAGGTTTCTGAGTCAAATTTTAAACATTCATAATGCAAGCTATTTAGCTAATGGACAGTATTACAATTTGAGTGAAATTTTAAAGTCATTTTCATAAATCTTCATCGCTAGAAGATTTTTGTTACAAATTTAGAAATGTCCAAAACATTTACTGCTAATGTTAGCTAACATGAACTAACTTGACAGTGTTTCTGGAGGAATTTTAAATAAAATTCACAAATGTTCATAATATTTACTGCTAACTACCACCAACTGGATAACAGATGCTAACGATTTTATTAAATTTTCGTTTTCATAAATCTTCATCGCTACCGCTAGGCAGCAAGCTAACAGGAGCTAACCTGACAGGATTTCTGACATAATGGATATAAAAAGTCACCTTTATCTCATGTTAGCTATCAGTCTTCAGCAAGCAGGATGTGCTAACCTGACAGGAGGAGATTTTGAGTCATTTGTAAATCTTTAATGCTGACATTAGCTTATAGATTAGATGATATGTGCTAACCTGACAGGATTTCTGAGAGAATTTTAAATAATATTCATTACTATTGCTGTTGCACACCTGTTATGTTAATTAATAAAAATTACACTCTTAATAACGCAATACAAAAGCCAGTCTCTATGATATAATACTCAGAAGCATGTCCTTTATTGGGAAAGTGGTTTTTTTTCTCTTCCACAGCACACCAAAAGCCGGTCACGCTTCTTCTTCCTCTGGAGTCTGGAACCTTCTCTCTTTTCATGAAGCAGCTGTCAGAAGAACGAGACAGACGTGTGCTGTGTTAGACGAAGAAAAGCACTTTTTTTTAAAAAAATTAGAATGAACTGGTCCTTTATTAGAGTAAAAGTCATGTGTGAGCGAAAGTCAGCAGGTCGCTAAAAGTGCGCTCAGTAAACTAAGAAGTTTATTCTTCTGGACTATAACAACTAGCGATGCATCAGTATGGATTACTGGCCCAATACTGTGGTTAAAAAATGGTCTGATACCAACATCTGATCTACTGCCACATGATATCGTGTGATGGAAGCCTGGTGTACGCCGTTACGCTGATGAACAGATGACACAACATGACGTGTTTCACGATTAATGATCAATTCAAAGAGGAACTTCAGCATCTTCCTACAATACAAGCTGACAATACTAACCTGATAAAACACCTTTATAATGTTTTTAAACAGTGCGTTTAACAGAGAGCACGAAGGCGGCTGACCTGACCTGAGTGCACTATACGTGAGAGTGGTCATTAAAAACGAAAGCAGCGTGTCATGTGTTGTGCGTATTGGTAAGCGTGGAGCAGTGAAGTGAGCGTGCAGAGAAACTGTCACGTATAAGAGCACTTCAGCTGTACGAGCACTGAGACACGCGTGCTTCCTGTCAGTTCATGGCACCTAGCGCTCATATTTAATGACCACACTCGCTAATACTGCTCTGGGTGCTCTCTCTCTCTCGCACTCTCTCTCTCTCTCTCTTTCTCGCACTCTCTCTCACACTCTCTCTCTCACTCTGTCTCTCACTCTGTCTCTCACACTCTTTCTCGCACTCTCTCTCTTGCACTCTCTCTCTCTGTCTTGCGCTCTCTCTCTTTCTCTCTCTCTCTCTCTTGCACTCTCTCATTCGCACTCTCTCTCTTTCTCTCTCTCGCACTCTGTCTCGCACTCTCTCTCACACTCTTTCTCGCACTCTCTCGCTCGCACTCTCTCTCTCTCACTCTTGCACTCTCTCATTCGCACTCTCTCTCTCTCTCTCACACTCTGTCTCACACACTCTCTCACTCTCTCTCGCACCCTCTATGTCTCTCGCACTCTCTCTCTCTCTTTTCTGTACCTGTGTGTGTGTGTGTAGTGCAGCACAGCCCCTCGCCACGTGCCGTCCTGTACACTGGTGACACACACACCCGGGTCGTGGGGTTCAGGTGTGTCAGTACAGTGGAGAGTGTCTGAGCAGGCAGGTAACGCGATGATGAGGACGAAGATGGAGAGCTTCCCCCCGTCTCCCACTTCACCCAGTAACCCTGAAGCCCCGCCGCTTGCTCCTGAGTCCTCCAGTCCACTTTCACAGAGTCGAAGCCCATCGGCGTCAATCCGAGGTTGTGTACGCCTGGGAGAACTGTAAACGAATAACAGTGTCACAAATGATGCTCTTAACTAGTAAACTCTAAAAGTAAACAAAAATGATGCACCAACTGCCCAAAACACCTTCAAGTTTTTACTCCTAATTTGCAGAGGGAATAGTGTTCTTCACCCACCCCTGGTTTCCTGATGTGAACACACTATACACACTAAAATAAGCAAACTACACGAGTTGAGACAGCTATAGTAGGGACTTAAATGAACTTAAATTAAGCTAATTAGGTAATAATCATCAAGGCTAAGCAGGACGTAGTGATGATGAAATTCAATTTAATATGAGACATAGTGCGTTTGACCTTGAGCACCAACCATGCTGCACAGACTAGCGTTTTATTTAATTTTTATTAACTGATTCTTATTAGCTAACTATCACCCTCTAAAGGAGAACAACGAGACTCTGGTACTTTGGAACAGTGTAGTTATTAAACATTAATATGTCCAAAGGACACTGTGTAGGACACGTAACCTGCTCCAAACCTCAACTCTCTTCTGTTCTGTTCTCTATTTACAGATATTCTCTTCTGAGGACTCTTTTTTATATGATATAACAATATATATTTTTATTTTAATGCACCCTTCTCGACTTGCCCTCATCCATCTCTCTCTGCATGACTCCAGAAGGCATTTTCAGATGAAGCTGATGTATAAATATTGCTATAAAATACTGAATTAAAGTGTTTATTGTGCGTTCTCAGACTGAAGATTCTATACAGTGTGTAAATCCCCAAACAAAACGCTTCCACCACATTGCTCTCACTGCCAGCACACACACCGCAAGTTCACACGCCTCTTCATCATCAGGGGAAATCGGTGAGAGCGGATATTTAAAAAAAAAAAAGTATTGCGCCAGTTAGTGCAACTCTCTCACCCTCCTCAGTGCAGGCTTTTACGGAGATCGCCCCCTCCTGGCCGGAGGAGTGTACGGCGCTGATGGTGATGAGGTAGTGTGTGTCGGGCTGGAGCTGTGTGAGCAGAACACTGCTCTGCGACCTAGACAACGTCACAGAGCGTACGTCCCCGCGTGGGATTGGCCCAAACTCCACCCGGTACCACTCGACCCATCCCGACTGAACCGGGGACCAGCTCACACGCAGCCGGTCCGGACCAGACTCCGACACCATCACCGTCGTAGGATAAAACACATCTACACAAACAGAGAGGGAAATACAACAATGATAAAAAGCTTGATTCTGTTAGCTACTTAGCAATATTGTGTCTAACTGGAGCGATACATTATAAAGATTGAGAGATTATACATATATTAGTTCATAAACTAGCTGAAAAGACAACTACTGTGTTGTCTTTATATACTGTGTGAACAGATGACACAATATGACATATTTCACGATTAATGATCAGCTCAATTACAGCACACAGTAGATTTCTCAAATGATAATATATCATTTTTAATAATCTTATACTGCAGTTGATTTATAAACCAGCATCCCAAGAACCCTAACTGTAGCATTTGGTTTCACAGAACACTGTTAATCTCTAGCACAAAATCAGCAACCTTACTGCAATCAGGCTTCGTAATCAACATCTGTACTTCTGTTACCAAAATTATTTTCAGTTCTTGACATTCTTCCCTTTTCGTGTAGTCGTGCTGCTGAATGTGTCCAAGCTGCTGAGTATAATTAACTGAGAAGTATAAGTGCTTTTCAGCACAGAGCACTAAGCGTAATTAAAAAGGAGTAAAGAGGAACCTGGTAACAGAATGTCCTCCTCACCTGGCAGGGTTGTGAAGCCGGCGCTGAGCGTTGTGCTGCGTGTGCTGTGCGGTGTGTGTGCTGTGAGCCAGACGCCGTAGCGTGTATCGGGCTGCAGGTCGGTGACTTCAGTCCAGGTGTGATCAGGTGATAGCGTGAGTTTCCGGTACGTGTCGATGCTCGACTCCGTCTCACCGTACTGGAGCTCATAGTGACCGAGTCCACCAGTCAGAATGGCCTGCCAGTGCAGCAAGGCACTATGGGAAGTCACGTCACGTGCTTGAAGACAGTCGGTGCAGATCAGGTCTGAGCGGTGGAACAGACACACAGCAGTGTATAAAAACACTCTGACATCATGAGACCTTATAAAAGCGACAGGTGAATATCTATTAATCCATCCACCTCACTAACATTTCTAAGTGATGGAACCCAGATAAGTAATGTTAGCTAGCTATTATCTAGTGGTGCTTATTTCTTGTTTCTTGTTACTTGCTCAGTATTAAAGCAAATGTAAGATTAGGCCATATATCATTGCGCGATAGTAAAAAAAGACAGTACTTGTTGTGATATACGCACAGACTCTGTGGTGTTTTGTGTCAGGACAGACTTTGCTAGGAAACATTGTGTTGGAAGATTCATTCATAAGATCTTGAGTCTCTGAGTGAGAGAAATTTGCTTTCAAAGAGAAACTGAGCTTGTTATACAGAATCAGAGGTTTCATACGGCAGAGTGGAACTGATGAGTTTCAGCAATAAGGAATTAGCGATCAGAAACAAACCTGGTAACAGAATGTCCTCCTCACCTGGCAGGGTTGTGAAGCCGGCGCTGAGCGTTGTGCTGCGTGTGCTGTGCGGTGTGTGTGCTGTGAGCCAGACGCTGTAGCGTGTATCAGGCTGCAGGTCAGTGACTTCAGTCCAGGTGTGATCAGGTGATAGCGTGAGTTTCCGGTACGTGTCGATGCTCGACTCCGTCTCACCGTACTGGAGCTCATAGTGACCGAGTCCACCAGTCAGAATGGCCTGCCAGTGCAGCAAGGCACTATGGGTAGTCACGTCGCGTACATGGAGACACTCGGTGCAGATCAGGTCTGAGCGGTGGAAATAAAAAAAAAACACAAAGTCTTATTAAACATGTTAATAAAGCAAGCATTAATAGAGGGTTTGTGGAAAAGGAGATGCTAGCAGCTA
Source organism: Pangasianodon gigas (assembly GCA_022758105.1). Lineage (NCBI taxonomy): Eukaryota > Metazoa > Chordata > Actinopteri > Siluriformes > Pangasiidae > Pangasianodon > Pangasianodon gigas. The sequence goes on along the minus strand of CM040473.1, from coordinate 490,850 downwards.
CACATGAGGAAGAAACAAGAACATCAGCACAAGCATTATCATAATACTACAACTTTTTCAATGGAAAGAGTGATCAAACAGATCAAAACCATTTGACAAAAGTGAAACACAATGTTTTCTTTTATTTACAGCAATAATAAGATTTAAAACATGATTAATATCAGAATTGTTTTTTTCCCTGGAAACAACAGGATATGTACAGTGTGCTGAACTAATATCTATTATAAGATATTCGTATTTTTCCTAGGCATGATTATTTTGGATAATCTTTTTCCCCACATACTTTACATGCCTCTGCAATGGAACTTCATGAGCAGACGTCCAAACTTTAGGAACTAAAACAGAAAGATCAAAAGGTCCTGATTTATCAAATTGATGGCCAACGGCTGCAAAATTTTTATTAAAAGGCCAGCGGATCTCATCTGGGCAGATGTCACATGGATATAATGTGAATAAAACCTTCTGTGTTTCTATTTAACACTTCAGACAGCTTTCCAGAATCTGTGTACATTTCAGCAAGAGCTGTGGATAAGAGGTAAACGTACAAAGCTGCGCTGAAGCTTTTTACTAAAATAATACAGAGATAGTTCAAGATTTAACATCCGGGATTTCAAAAGTGTCATGAATATTAATTAGATCAAACAAGAAATTCTGTTCATTACATTTTATTTTAGACTTAATGTGACAGTGTGCTAGCTAAACCACCACCTGCCCTGATGTCTGCTAGCTTTGCTAATGTTTCTTTCATTATTAATTCTTCTAAATGCTACAGTCGAATTTTCTACCTCATTTTTCACACCTGCTGAAAGGTAAGGAGGTCTGATGAAGTCTCTGGATCAGCTGTAGGCTACATGGTGTTATTTCTGTCACTAACATTACAGTGTGATGCTGCTCAGGTTAGCTAATGTTACCTGAGTATTAGCTAGTCTGGTTTCATAATTGCTAGCTCAATAAGGTTATAAGGTTAGTCTAAGGTTAGTTTAAGGTTAGTGTAAGGTTAGCCTGTTACCTGGCTTGACTTGCAAAACAATAATAATAATAATAATAATAATAATAATAATAAAGAAATGACGTGTCATGTTTGCTCTGAGTCTGTGTTCCATGGAAACAGGTTTCGTGGCTGCTGACTGAAAGTAATTTTGAGAGTATTCTCATTTAACATGGCAGGTGGAACTGTCAAGATGCGACACGTACAGCATTATTAAATAAAAAACAAGCTTGCGTTAATTAGATGGAAGCAGTGTGTTGTGATGCGTCTGTTTTTGTTCAGCTTAGTGCACCATCTGTTCCGCTAACATTTCCGCAAGGCTTTCCTGCAGAGACGGCTAGCTGTGTGATTAGCAGCACAAACTGTGTTGTTCAGTTTACACCCAGTCACATCTGCTTCCTCAGATCCACCTGAGAGCTGCTGTCGAGAGAAAAACCTGATATGTTCAAACAGAAACAACCACCAAAATATCTGCTGCTGTGGGCCGCAGGCACGAGATTAAAGCGGCAGTTCAGGAAATAAACGAAGCTGAACAAATGTACAGTAGATGATTAGCCAAGACACATCCAGCGTGCTAAATTTACTGCTCTGATTTTGCACTAGAGCTACGAGGCTAATGTAGCTAACAACTTTCATTTTACACACACGTCCTATTCACTATATAGTGCACATAAACACCATCATCAGTCCACTGTGGGCGTGTCCCAAACCCCAGTGCATAATGAGTAGTCTTTATTCTTTAACATGTACCATTTAGACACCTACTGCAGTGCATTATGGGATGTCATCAGTATTTCTCACCTGTGATGGCTTCTCTCAGGTCCTTGGTGATGATGTCCATGTAATCAGGATCTACAAAGTACAGGTGTTGCTCGATGGGCGGAGTCACAGCTCTGCTAAACACCTGGTAATTAGAGTGTCCAGTAGAAACGGCCAGCATGGACACGCCTTCCTTGTGCAGCGCTGATATCGGACCTTCGACGTTCCCTGGCTCCACCCCATCTGTGAGCCACAGGAGCACTCTGGGTGGAGCCTTCTGTCCTGCTGGTCGCCACAGTAACCTCTGAGCCAATAGCAGCGCTTTTTCCGTCATGGTGTCCCCGCGAAGCTGTGGCGTTCTCAGTAGCGCGTCCTGCAGTTCGTTCTGGCTGCTGTGGGCATCGAAGTCAAACTCCACTCGCGGCTCGGTGTCCACCTGCACCAGCGCCACCCTGACGTGGCCACGCCCAACATGGAATGGGCGGAGCAAGTCGGACAGGAAGTGGAGCATGCGGGAGAACTCGTAGAAGGAGATGCTTCCAGATGAGTCCAACAGGAGCAAGATGTCTCCCTCGCAGCAGTCAAACCCTGAGAGAGAAAACAGGACAGAAAATTGATCTTAACACGAGATTATCTCTTCCTGAATCAACACGATATTAAAATGAGAAATTAATTATGAGTCTCCGCTGAATTCCTCTTTCCTTGAGCGTCTTGCACAGCGAGACAGGTGGAAAGCCAATTACGGTGGGTGATGAACTCCATCCTCACAGCCAGCGATGTGTTTGTGTTAATCATTTGTGCCTGCAGGTGTTTACTGTTTATCAGAGTGAATTATTCACTGCTCCATCTGAGCCGGGCTCGAAGATTATAACGCTTACCGCTCAGGGAATCTGCTCCTGATTAACTCCGAGAAAAAGTGAAGGGTAGAGCGAGAGACGGAGATAAACAGAGCGGGTAGAGAACGGTGGAGCTCTCGGAAGAGCAGAAATGATTAATCTCCTACGAGAGAGAAAAAGATCTAACTCAGGTTTTGTTTTTTAATTAGTTACAGCTAGAAGTTCAAGATGAATCATCAATATTTAAAATGTTTACAGGAAATATTATGGAATTAACATAAATTAAGTGTCATGTGATGACATTTTTATCACACGTCTTACACACCAAGTAACACGCGACTGAGGAAAGGATCAGAACTGTGGTGAGTTCAGTTTGAGTAAATAATATGACGTCTGTATTCGATGGGAAGAAATGAAACCACCTCACAGGACTGACAGAAAGAGATGGTGTAGATCTGTTCTTGTTTTCGTTGCCGTTCGGTCTCAACGCAATAGCCAGGAAAAACAAACGAGAGAAAACACGTACCATATTTGTGATATACATAAAATTCGTAATGGAACATAACCACAGGAAATGAATCCATTTAGCATTTTTCCAACTGAAAAGTCAATTTAATGGAAACATGCTGATTTTTTAAATAAGAGATTTTTTAAATACATTTCCACTTGCTTCAACTGATGGATACTTAGATTAGGAAAGGAAGTGAAAAAAGAGAGCAGAGCTCGTCATTTACGATTCAGTACACGGCAGTTTCCCAAATAAACCTTATTTCTGCTCTGAATTTAGGGGTGTTTTTAATTATGCACTGTTTTTGTATATTAGTTATTTGTTGTGGGAATTTAGTGGGCAGGAGTTTAGTGCTTTACATTCCAGACAGAGTAAGAGTGTTAGATTATTTAGAAGAATATACATTACAGCACAGTGAAATTCATTTCTTCGCATATCCCAGCTTGTTAGGAAGCAGAGCGCAGAGTCGGCCATGATACAGCTGGAGCAGAGAGGCTTAAGGGCCCAATAGAGGAGGCTTGGCCATGCTGGGGATTCGATGACCTTCTGATCAGTAACAGCCTTAACGGTTGAGCCACCACCGAGCCACTACTGAGCCATCACTGAGCCACTACTGAGCCACTACTGAGCCATCACTGAGCCACTACTGAGCCACTAC
>CM040473.1:439974-449974 GCA_022758105.1 Pangasianodon gigas | reverse complement strand
AAAAGTCACCAGATTTAATTCTGAAATGAAATTTAATATTTTTAATTTAATTTAAATGGTAATATTAGTGACAGCTGCTGATGTGCAACAGAGCAAACCCTTTTCATCTCTCACCCCCAGAGAGACAGACAGGATGTGTGTGTGTGTGTGTGTGTGTGTGTGTGTGTGTGTGTGAGGGCAGATAAAGTGAGCGAGTGCTCATCCTCCCTCAGCTGTGTGTGTGTGCGTGTTGGGCTCGCCTTGCGTGCGTGTGTCTCCGTGTGCAGGTGTGTGCGAGTTGTGTGTGTCGGCGTGCAGGTGTGTGTTGTGCGTGTCGGTGTGTGTGTTGTGTGTGTCGGGATCGAGTGTGTTGTCGGGGCTGTAGAGCTGCAGCAGCGCCCCCTCCTGACCGAGCTCCTTACCACAGGACTGACAGCTGCAGTGCAGAATCCTCTCCACCAACTTCTCCACCCGCGGAGCCTCCACACTGCCGGGACACTCCAGAGTCACCTACACACACACACACACACACACACACACACACACACACTGACATGTCTGCAGTAAACACACTCAACACACACTCTATACTTTGCACTGAACTTTTCATATACCATTTTCAACAAAACGACAAACCTGCCATAAACATCCCACAGCACTGGATTCTGATTGGTCAGAAAGTGTTGATTAATTTCCTAAAACAACTGCAAATCACAGGTTTATATTAATGCACTCCTTCTAATATGTTATCATTTCTATAGTAACAGCTCATTCAGCCATATAAACAGATTAAAAACGTGTAATAGTTGATATGGTGAAGTTTTCTGTAAGGAGAAATGTGTTTATGTAACATTTATGGAAGGAGTCTCCAGTGTCAGCGCTTTGTAACAGTCAGAGGTAAAGCTGTAACTGTAAGTTTTATCTTCAGGACAGAGGAGTTTACGCTTCTTTGCGGTTTCTCGCTAACATGCAGAACAAGCTGTGGTTTTTTTTTGTCTTATTAACTTGAAGAGAGAGAATAAAGAGAGTTTATAGCTGTTTATAGCTGCTGTAACATAAGTGACAACAAGAACTAACAGTTTTCACTGACATTAAATGTGACTATGTTCATTAATGTTCATTAATAAGTAGTAATTTTGCTGTGTTTTTTTTGTCTTATTAACTTCGAGAGAGAGAATAAAGAGAGGCTGGTGAGGGAACGAGTGTTTATAGCTGCTATAACGTAAGTAACAACAGGAACTCTAGATGAATTAAAAGTGTGACATGTCATTGTTTAATACATTTTAAAAAATTCATAGGAACAGTAACACAACACTGATCACACACCAGGTCTGAAATGAAACAGCGCTCTGACTGACGCAGCAACACAGCAAAATATTAACAGCTTTATAACATTATTTTAATATTCATTTTTTAATGTGTGAATGTGTAAGATTAGGTGTGGCTACAGATGTTTGGAGGGCGGAGCCTCTTTTAGAAAACATCACTGATTGGTCAAAGACAAGCTTCTCAGAATAACAGATGCTCTTCCTTTGGTAGTGGTGGTGGTGGTGTGTGTGTGTGTGTGTGTGTGTGTGTGTGTGTGTGTGGAGAATCTGCGACTCACTGCTGCCCTCTAGTGAGAACAAATACACACACACGCTGATGTTCTCTCTTTTAAAAACAGCATGTGTTTATGTTAATGATGAATTATTCTAGAAATATTCTCCTAAACGACATTAAACATAAACGATATTAATGAAATCTGATTTTATAAATTAATTAGAGAAGTGAATACAACTGATCTATTGGAATGGAATCGAATATAAAGTGAATAAAATCAGCAACATTGATTATTTTCCTCTAACGGCACGTCCCCAAGTGTTTTATTCCTCTTATACTGCAGCTATTTGTCAAGAATTACAAACTTGTTTATTTATTTAAAACTTTATAGTCACATTTAATGTCAGTGAAACAAGTTAGTTCCTGTTGTCGCTTACATTATAGCAGCTATAAACACTCGTTCCCTCACCAGCCTCTTTATTCTCTCTCTTCAAGTTAATAAGAGAAAAAAGCAGCTTGTTACGCATGTTACTGAGAAACCGCAAAGAAGAAGCGTAAACTCCTCTGTCCTGAAGATGTCGGAAAACTTCAAGTTACAGCTTTACCTCTGACTGTTACAAAGCGCTGACACTGGAGACTCCTTCCATACAGGTTACATAAACCTCTCCTTACAATATTTTTAAATCCGTTTACGTGGAGCGTCCGCTGTACACGTCCCTGTGAATGAGCTGTTGCTATAGAAACAATAACATATTAGAACAAGCGCATTAATATAAACCTGCGCTACTGTCAGAGCTGCTGTTATAGAGAATTAATCAACACTTACTGACCAATCAGAGTCCAGAACTCAGCAGTGCTGTGTGTGTGTGTGTGTGTGTGTGTGTAGTGATGTAATATGATATAATCAGAGGAGGAAGCAGGTGCAGACTCACCACCTCCCACTGCGTCTGCGCAGGCATGCACGAGTCACAGTGCACCAGAGACTCGGTGGACTGAGGGAACGTGTTGGGTACACTGTAACTGAAACACTGTCCCAAACACGCTCTACACACACACACACACACACACACACACACACGTGTCAGACAAACATTTTTCCTATTGCACTGATTATTTTTTATGCCAGTCAATAATGTAATGTGTTTGTGTGTAATGTGTGTGTGTCTGTGTGTATTGTGCGTGTGTGTGTGTAATGTGTATGTCTAATGTGTGTGTGTGTGTGTGTGTAATATGCGTATAATGTGTGTGTAATGTGTGTGTGTGTGTAATATGCGTATGATGTGTGTATAATGTGTGTGTGTGTGTAATGTTTGTGTATAATGTGTGTGTGTATAATGTGTATGTGTGTAATATGTGTGTATAATGTGTGTGTGTGTATAATGTGTATGTGTGTAATATGTGTGTATAATGTGTGTGTGTGTGTATAATGTGTGTGTGTGTGTGCACTGACCTGTTCTGGATGGACTGAGACACACACCCCGTGTGCCCCACTATCTGTGTGATGTTCTTGGCCTCACACCAGGCGCTCTTATCAGGGAACAGCGCCAGGCGGTTGATGTGTGCAGGCGGCGCTGCTGAACACACAGCCAACAGGACACAGCCAATCAGCAGCATCGCTGCACCTGGAGGGGGCGGAGTCAGAATGAGATGTGGCTCAGTCACACAATTACTCCCTAATTTCCATGTACTGTATAAGTGCACTATGTAGTGTGCCAAGTAAGGGCACTACAGGGGGATGAAATAATGGTGCCTACACCCTATTTAGTGCACTACACCGAGTGTGAAATAATAGACCCTGAAATAATAGTGCATGAAATAATTACTTTTGCACTTTATGTAGTGCACTTTATGCACTATAGAGAGTCAGTTAGCATTATGCTCCCTATTCCCTAAACAGTGCATTAACCTAACTCCATATAAGTGCACTTAGTTTATGAAAAAAGGGCTCTACACCCTCTGTAGTGCACTACATGTCCAATATGGAGCCACTTATTAGGATTAAAAGTCCTATTACCTGTATAAGTGCACTTCTCACAGAGTGAGTGAAACACTGCTTTACTGCACCCTTTCTAGTGCACTATTTTTCCAACAGAGAGGCGTTTGGGTCTTCAACAAGTTTCCAATACTTCATATGTACATATGTAAGTGCACTATGTAGGGTACAAACGAGTGGCTTTTACACTCTGTGTAGTGCACATCATGTCTGATAAAGATGCACTTTGGAGTCATAGGGAGCCATTTTGTGATTTCGTTCTTAGTTTCTGTACAAGTGCACTGTTTAGCTTTCACAGCCTATGTAGTGCACTCCATGATCATTTAATAGAGATTCAATAAGGGGTTTAATAACTGTAAACACTGTAAGACCAACACTTGATTAAGTGCACTACATGTCCGATATATACAGTACTTCATATATAGACGATCTCACTGTACATGCTGTATAATCTATAGCATTAGGAATAACAGATCCACCTTCATACACAGTGTCCTGAATGTCCAATAGGGATCTACAGTATTCACACACTCAGTTCCCTACATTCTACACAAGTGAACTACATAGGGCTTGAGATAAAGTCTTCAGCATCCTTTATAATGCAGATCTGTACATTCCCTCCTCCCTATACAGGTACACTACTTAGGGAATGAAATAATGTAGTGCATTATACAATAAGTCCAAAAGAAAGCCACTCAGGACTCAGTTCCCTACTTTCTCGACTTTATAAGTGCACTACGCAGGGAATTAAATAATGTAGTGCACTTCAGGTCTAATGAAGAACCCGGTTCTTGTGTGCTGCATAAATACACTGTATAGGGAATTAAATAATGGCTGATTGGTCGCTTCAGATGTACACGAGGTCATGGGGAAATTTTTACTAATGCAGCTCTATGCATATAAACTTGACTTTCGGAATTTAATATTGAATTAAATCTATCAGATTATTAATAAAAGATCATTAGACATGATTCAGTTTGGAGTTCCTCTCAAGATCACAGCACGTGTAAAATACTCTCATGAAAATATGATGTGAAACACAATCAAAATAAACCTACAAACCCAACCGTCTGCTAGCACATGCCACTGCTGGATCGAGGTTGGATGTAAGATAAGATAAGATCAGATCAGATCAGATCAGATCAGATGTACCTTTACTGATCTCCTGTAGAGGAAATTCAGGATCAGTTGCGTGATGTTGAACTACACCTCTTGCCTCTGACACGCTGCAGTGTGCCGCACAAGCCCAGTCCTCTCATCACATCATTAAATGTGGAAATATAAAAAACTCATTTCTGATCTTTCACTCTCTGATGTATAACGATTGAAGGTGAGGTGTGATGTGTTTTTTTAAATGGTTTATGTGTTCTTTTATTTTGCTATCAAGTTGTTAAGACCAGTTTCAGTACTAGGCCTAAAATTCTACTAATTCACTAGGAATTATTCTGAGAATTCTGAGTCACTGGCTAAAAAAGGTTAGGAATATCCATATACTCGACATAATGTACACCTCACACACACATCGTGTTGTAGACTCCATACTAATTGCTAGTTTATTAGCTAGCGCAGGATCAGTGCAGTGAAACTGAGCTCAGTGTACGTGGAGTGTGTTTAAAAGTTTCTCCACCCTGCATAGCGCACTACATGTAGAGCTGTAGTTCATGTTTCAGGCCTTCATGTTTGTGTTGGTTATAGTGTGTGTGCAGCTCGGTATCGAACAGGTCATAACAGGAAACCTGCAGAGAGATTTGGCTTTCGGTCTCTGATTTGTTCCAGAACAGATGAAGTATCGCCTGAAGAAACACACAAACTCCGCTCCAATGGAAACTTCACAAAGGGCATGTGAGAGGGCTATAAAAATACCTCTTTATAAAACTATTATTCTGATGTGTTGGATTGTGTGTGTGTGTGTGTGTGTGTGTGTGTGTGTGCGCATAACAGCTCTGTTGTTCAGGACGGTTTTGCTCCAGTGGTGTGTCACAGCTTCAGAGAGTTTTAATGAGCTTCAGAGAGCTCACATGGCCGACACAGAGAGGCACAAAGAGAGAGAGAGAGAGAGAGAGAGAGAGAGAGACGGACTCCACCTGACTCCAATAAACCAGAACACACCACAGCGTATCAACATGTCTCCAAAATGTCTTCACCACGTCCCCCGGGGACTGTATGTTTAACTGAGGAGACACTAAACGCCCCGCACTCGTGTTTCTTTTCCTTCCAAGACACAAGCGGCGTGTCAGTAACTGGCCCCGAGCCCCGCTTCGGCTAAATAACATTCCTCTCTGATTCAATATTCCTGTCCAGAGTGGACGTGGCCCACGGGACGCTGCAGGAGAAACGAGGACGAGCTGGGAGGAGAGGAAAGATCTGAGTCCATGGTAGGAGTGAACGCTTTAACGCTTGGCAAAGTCATGCAAGTTTGGGCTAAAGGACCTAGAGATATAATCAGATCTCTCTCTCTCTCTCTCTCTCTCTCTCTTTCACACACACACACACACACACACTCTCCCTGGTGTTATTCAGCACACTTTGGTGTTCAGATGGATCTGAATTAACCCTGTAAACAGTTGTTTAGGTGTAACTTTCCACCTCTACCAGCAGGAAATCCTCCAGAAGCCCCAGTAAGGAGCTGAAGCTCTGAGCAGACTCATAAAACTGACCTGTGTTGTTCTTTTTGTTTTGTTTTTTTGTTTTAATGGAGCCATTGTTTAATAAACTTCACTCTGCAGAACTGCATCATGGAAGTGCACTAAGTTTTCAGACTTGATTACACAAACACGCACTGATAATTCTTTCCAAACGAGCTGCAGTGATAGCAGGCTGTGCTGTGTGATGAAAGTGGAGGTGACGTACCGCTCAGAGCCGCGCACCAAGCCGCAGCACACACTCCGGGAGCCCGCGGAAGCGCCGCTACAGCCGCCGGACGCCGGGATGTCGCTGATGCAGGAGGAGGAGGAGGAGGAGGATGAGGAGGATGAGGAGGATGATGGAAGATCAGACGGAGTAGAGCACAGAAAGCGCACGGACTCTCCCCGTGAAGAGAGAAAGCAGTGCGGCGGCACTAACGGTAACTCTATCTGACTCTCTCCGGTAGATCCTCCCTCCCTCCCCGCTCCCCGCCCTCATCCCTCCGTTACTCTCTCTCTCTCTCTCTCTCTATCAGCACACGAACAAGTTCTCTTTCTTTCTTCTTACAAGAACACACTCACTTTCTAACTGACACCCTGTTAATGAAACCATTGGGGAAAACATGTAACATGTATGGAAGGAGTCTCCAGTGTCAGCGCTTTGTAACAGTCAGAGGTAAAGCTGTAGCTGTAAGTTTTATCTTCAGGACAGAGGAGTTTACGTGGATTCTTTGCAGTTTCTCAGTAACATGCGGAACAAGCTGCGATTTTCTTTTAGTCTCATTAACTTCAAGAGAGAGAGAAGAGAGAGTTTATAGCTGTTTATAGCTGCTATAACATAAGCGACAACAGGAACTAATTCATTTCCCCGACATTAAATGTGACTATGTTCAGTAATATTTATAAGTAAGACATTTGGCATTGTTGATAAGTTGCTGTGGTATAAGAGGAATAAAACACTTGGGGACGTGCTGTTAGAGGAAAATAATCATCTCTGGAGGGGATAACAGTAACTCTGCATCATCACCCCACCCCAGTGTGGATTATTTTCCTATAACAGCATCACACACAGTGTTTTATTCCTTATACATGCTACTCTGTGGTGACTTGCACATCGAGTCTGCTCTGTGTCAGTACAAATTAAAAAAAAACACGCGTCATAATCAGATGAGATTCGGGTTTAAAGTAGGTGTAGTGTGTAAAGTAATATACATCTGTTAGAAAAGTAAGGTAACGTCTTCTGCAGCTCGTCTCATATTAACGTAATTAAAAGGAATGAACAGAAATGAAGACACTGTGTCTGGTCCTCTGTCATGTCTCCAGTCTCAGGCGTGTGAAACCTCCTCCAGACCTGCTCTCAGTTTGACCGAGAGGAAAACGCTGTCAAAACAGAGCTGAGGGTCGGTTTGTTCAAACACAAACTACAAAACCACAGAAACCCCAGGTTTGGATTCCAGAGCTCGAGTTCTCTCTGAAGTCCAAAAACGTTTCCAAATCAAATCGTTTAGCACTAAAAGCTTCAGGAAGCCAAACAGACGAATAAAACTCACATGCTCGTGTTTTCTCTGAAGGCGGCTTCACACACTCTTCACTTGCTCGCTGGATTCTTCCCGAGCCGTCGCTGAGATAAACACCAGGTCCTGCTGAAGTTCTGCGTGGTTCTGAGTTTCACCATTTTAACAAAAATCTGCGTTTCTGTCTTAGCAGCAGCAACATTTAGATATCTGAATGTGTGTGTGTGTGTGAGCAGGCGTTTACTGTTAACCAATAACCACAAGGTTGTAGGTTCAAATCCCATAGAATCTGTGAAATTCCACTGCTGTTAATGAAATTACTATCATGCACATAGTGCCTTGATCACTGGCGGCTACCAGCTTCCGCTTCTCATTAGCCGCGTTAGCATGCTAGTCAACACTTCTCTTAAAACATGTTGATGAAACACTTGTCTCAGATTAAAGACACTCACTTTTACATTTTTATCACTGTATTCTGTACATGTGAGTGTAAAACCACGAGGTTATGGGGTTAAATCCCTCCTGCACCACAGCTATGAGAGCCAGGTGAAATCTCAACCTGGTGAGAAAGGTTTCGTTCCCTCCCTGCGGCCGGTGACGAGAGATCCAGTGCAGCATCTGCTGGATTCAGAGTCGAGCTGAAACACGGGATCAAAAACACAAACGTGTGGAAAATCCATCAGTGTTTTATTAAAGCACTCTGGCGGTTCTCTTTAGAAGTTCCAGTTAAAAAACAGCTTCAGTCTGGGAGGTGACACTAACCTGATCCACGGGGATTTAGGTTCGAACCCGTCGCATCAGAGGCCTGGAGGTTTTAATATTCAGCTGAAATTTAATTTCATGCACATAATGAAAAACAGCTCTGAAAAAGCTCGTGGGTTTCAGGTTGGAGTTACAGAACCCACACCGTTCCACATTACAGCGTGGTTCTCTGCAGTCAGGGTGAGAACCAGCTGAGTGCTGTAGGTGTGAGGAAGAGCCGCGTGCAGCATCGACCGTGTTTCCCTTCACTCACACTCACAAACTTCTCAGTGTGTGTGTTAGTAACGGTAACCATAGAAACAGGCTGATATCACATTATGACATCACACTGACGGTTTTACGCAAGGAATAAAAGAGTCGGAGGCGTGCGATTATGGGAAAATAATCAACACCAGGGTGGTGTGATGATGCAGAGTTACTGTCACAACCGCAACGTTGATTACTTTCCTGTAACAGCACGACCCCAAGTGCTTTATTTCTCTTACACCACAGCAACTTACCAACAGTTACACTTATAATTTATTAATGAATGACACATCATACTTTTTATCTGGTTATAGTTACATTTAATATTCACATATAAACAAGTTAGTTCCTGTTGTCGCTTACATTATAGCAGCTATAAACATTCGTTCCCTCACCAGCCTCTCTTTATTCTCTCTCTTCAAGTTAATAATATAAAAAATAACGCAGCTTGTTACGCATGTTACTGAGAAACCGCAAAGAAGTGTAAACTCCTCTGTCCTGAAGATGCCGGAAAACTTACAGTTACAGCTTTACCTCTGATGTTACAAAGCGCTGACACTGGAGACTCCTTCCATACAGGTTACATAAACACATTTCTCCTTACAGAGTCTGTTTATTATCAGTGTAGCGTCGCCTGTACACGTCCCTGTGAATGAGCTGTTACTATAGAAACGATAACTTATTAGAACGAGCGCATTAATATAAACCTGTGATCTGCAGCTGCACTACTGTCAGAGCTGCTGTTATAGAAAATTAATCAACACCTTCTGACCAATCAGAGTCCAGAATTTAAGAGTACCGGTATATTATATTATATTAGTATATTATATTGCAGTATGATGTATCTTTAGAGAATGCCTCCATGTTTGTCTCTTACTGATGTCCAACTGGTGAACGAGTCGTTCTTTTGAGTTGATTCTTTTTCAAGATTTGTGAATCTGTCTAACTGATTCACACACCCATCTGCCTCGGGGTGTGTGTGTGTGTGTGTGTGTGTGTGTGTGTGTGTGTGTGTGTGTGGTGTTTACGCAGCGTTAGTGTTTATGAATTCTAGAACAATTCTAAAGATTTATCCTCCGTGCACTGAGCCCTGACTGGCGAAATCGAAACAAGCCAATAATGCACTCAAGTTGAACCCATAACTTTCCCTTGAAGGTGTGTGTGTGTGTGTGTGTTTTTATTCTGCGCTCTGTGATTTCAGACGAGGCCTACAGAAGTGTGTGTGTGTGTGTCTCACCTGTTAGTAATAAGTTGTGAGCCTCGGCCCATAACAAGCGTTCTAGAACATTCCCAACATTCTGCAGCACCAGGAGGCACACACACACACACACACACACACA
>CM040473.1:423354-435124 GCA_022758105.1 Pangasianodon gigas | reverse complement strand
TGTGTGTGTGTGTGTGTGTGTGTTGTGAGGAGTCACGCACACTGCCTGATGTTTTACGGCGTGTCGTATCGGGGCGCAGAGGGGAATCAGCTTCATTAAAACCACATGTGTGTATGTGAGAGTCTCCCAGCGCTAACTCTGCAGCGCTAACTCTCATTACAGAGTTCAGCTGATGTCTCACACGAAACGAAAGATGTCAAAAGAAAACGATGTGATGATGTCATCAAAAGAGCGCCGGCCAATCCCACGCACACAAACTCGCTGCTTATTGTGAAACCGTGTGTTTATCGCCTCCTCTCTTCATCCACATCATCACTGTTACACCTCACACACACACGGGCTGCGTCCCAAATCTCACTACAATCCAATGCTTTACGTGTAATCTTCTCATTTACATCATTTGGAACATTTCATAATTTCCTGACTTTCTTATCATCATCTGAATCACATTCAGCCCCGCCCTCAGACTTTAGGCCACGCCCCCTATCTGAGTCTGTTCAGTGTAAAATCCCGGTTAAAGCTGTGAGGCTACAATCAGTGTAACTGATGGAAATATTTCCCCCAGCTGCAGAGTGCAGGGGGAGAACGGAGCCGAGCCACGAGCCGAGACAATACGAGACGATACGAGACGAGATGAGCCGAGACAATACGAGACGATACGAGACGAGACGAGACGAGATGAGCTGAGACGAGACGAGACGAACAACTCCAGCGACTCACAGCACCGTTAATCTTCACCCTGATTCTGGAAACAATCTGACAGCCAGCGAGTTCCTGCCAAGCAGGCGAACTTCTGCAGAACCTTCTAAAGAAAAAAAAATACAATTCACACATTCTGGAAATTCCAGAAACAGACGAGTGTTTGAAAACTCCTCGTAACGCCTCGTAAAGCAGCCTGAAGGTTTTAACACAACAAGCAACTAACAAACACTGTGTGTGTGTGTGTGTGTGTGTGTGTGTGTGTGTATGTGTTACAGTAAAATACCCAGTGACGGCGTGGTGTGATGAAGCAGAGTCACTGTTAGCACCCTGAAGCTGATTATTTTCCTAAACAAGTTTTTAAAAATGTGTGTGATCGTTGATATGGTGAAGTTTTCTGTAAGGAGATGTTTATGTAACGTGTATGGAAGGAGTCTCCAGTGTCAGCGCTTTGTAACAGTCAGAGGTAAAGCTGTAGCTTTAACGTGTTTTTCAGACGTCTTCAGGACAGAGGAGTTTACGTGGTTTCTTTGCAGTTTCTCACTAACGTAACAAGCTGCTGCTGAGGGAACGACTGTTTATAGCTGCTATAACGTAAGCGACAACACGAACTAACTCATTTCACCAGCATTAAATGTAACTATAAGCGGATAAAACGTACGACAGGTTGTTTTTTAATAATTAAAAGAGTGTAATTGTTGGTAAATTGCTGTGGTATAAGAGGAATAAACCTCTTGGGGACGTGCTGTTAGAGGAAAATAATTGATATGCATATGATCATGATGCCGTGATTATTTAGACCGCTCTCTGACGTCATCTGGCGACTTCTGGCCCCTTTTTGAGCATGCATTAGTGGTGTTATTTTGAAGGACATTACTCAGGAGGACAGCATTAACACGGCTACACTGTCTACACGAGCTGCTAAATGAATGATAGAATTATAATGAAGAAGGTCTGAAGTACTGTAATATTTCCGGAAACATAATCAATCACGTGACTTATTTAAATAAATATATCATGGCAGGATGACCTCTTCTGCTGACACACTTCATCTAAAACCCACAGCAGACGCTTAAAGCACTGAAACTCAGGGTTTAACTCCAGCACATACACAGTTCGAGTTTAAAACGCAATAGAAAAACACTTGCAGGTTTTATTTACCTAATTTGACAGCGCTGTCCGCGAGACACCGGTCCCACTTCCGGCCGCGCTCCTCCGCCATGTTGCAGCTGCCTGACCTACTGCTGAAGGCTGATCTCGGAAAGTCTCGCGAGAATTAGAGACTTCTTCAGGCGGGACATAAACATAACGGATTCAGCGCCTTATTACTTTCTCAGTTAAAGGAGGACATTAAAGTAGATCAGTGTTTATTGTATTATTGTATCCGTTTTTCTGTTTTTCTGTTTGTACACATCTTTAACACGGAAGTGTGAGATTTTTGGATAAATCAGGGATAAATTCAGACAGCAGTATGATTGACAAAATCATTACCCAATCACAGAGCAGGAAGAGCTGCGCGAGGAGCCAATCAGAGCTCAGGGGGTGGGGTTTGCCGGAAATACACGAGTGCGAAATTTCAACTATTTATAATTATAAATAATTAATTATTATTAACTCTTATAATTCACACGGATAAGATTACATTACATTCAAGATTACATCATCTGCTTTTGAGTTGTTATTATTATTATTATTATTATTATTATTATTATTATTATTATTATTATATAAACAACAGAGTAAACACATAAACTACACACAGCCAATTAAAACAGAGTGCAGTTACTGTACTAGTACATGGACTTATTAAAACTTATATTCCTACAATATGTGATTTTAAACAATTGGCAATTTCTCAGCCCAAAATGCAATTTCATACGTAAACAACTTCAATTCCTTTCTCTCTCTGTAATAAATACATGAATAAATAAATAAATCCATGAACGGATGATTAATTTAATAAAGGTGTAATATAGATTTAAAGTAAGTATTTAATTTCAGTCCTTCTTCACCTGCCTTGTCTGGAATCTGTCATGTTCTCTGTAAAAATCAGAGTGTCAGAGTTCATCAGAAAGTGCTCTACATGTAACCTTCTCAGGAAGCACCTTTAATTACACAAAAATTATAATGAGAAATTAATAAATATTAGAAATATAAGCGGATATTAAAAAGGAAATAAAGAAAAGCAATGTTTCTGTTTCAACATTTTTATTTTATTGCTTTTTTTCATATTCAGTGATTATCTCTCTCAAAAGGTTGCTTTACTGACATGAGAAATATTAACATTTGTGTTGCTGAAGCTTGGATACAGACTTTGGGAACAAATTAGAAAATAACTACAGGAATAAATAAATACAAACAAATGTACATACATTCAACAATACAGCCAAAAGGAAACACTAGTAATGACACTTACACAACCCTGAGAATATATATACAGCATACATAGATATAATAATAATAATAATAATAATAATAATAATAATAATAATAATAATAATAAAAGGAAAAAGATATACACATGTCTATCTATATACATACATACATACATACATACACACACACACACACACACAAATAAATAGAATTTTTAAAAAACAGTAAATATAAAGTATAAAGTCTCTCTCTCTCTCTCTCTCTCTCTCTCTCTCTCTCAGTTTTCATGTGCTTTATTAGCATGACATAATTGTACATGTGTATTGCCAAAGCAGGTATAAAGGAAGGGTAGAGTAAAAACATGAGAAATAAAATAAAAACACAAAACAAAATAAAATACTAATAGATTAAAATAAACAAAAAGTGCAAACGATGTACATAAATTAAGGACGATATAAAGGCTCTATATACAGAATAATTGAAGAAGAAATCCTCTCTCGCTCCCTCTATCGGCCGCACGCGGTACTGCAATCCGGCCGGCCCAGGCCACGCCCTTTGTTGTTCCATACATGGCCATGCCTAACTTACCTCTCTCTGATTGGTTGGTGGCGCTAAGCCTTATCATGACCCGGATATGCTCTTTTTTATTTTTTTTGCAGTCTCCGCCTCTTTTCGCGTGGCCCCGCCCCTTTCCCACCATCGCCCCCCCTCCCCGGTTGAGGAAGTGAGTTCCGCTGACAGGGCTGGGCTCCGAGGAGAAAGCTGCTAGCATCCGCTCGGCACGGCTAAAAACACGGTGTAGCGCCGAGAGAACCGAACCGAACCGAACCGAGCCGAACCAGCAAACAGCCTCCGAGACGAGCGCTTAGACTCACCCGGGACCGCGTGTTTATCCCTCCGAGACCGTCGCAAACATGGTAAGGCCTGTCGCAGGGTTGCTAGGCTAAGCTCCGGGTGTTATGCTATGCTAAGCTAAGCCAAGCTATGATATGCTAGGCTAGGCTAGGCTAGTCCCTGCCTTTTCCTTTTATAGGAGAAGCGCTGCGTGTCCGGTGCCACCCCAGAAAACTATTTCTGTTCATTCTGAAAGGAAATGAGGAATGTTCTGTGTGTTTTCATGAGCAGTGATTTAGTGTTTTCACCTGTGAGTGTGTGTGTGGCAGTGCTAGCTGCTCTGGTGTGTGTGTGTGTGTGTGTGTGTGTGTGTGTTGGATGTTTGTGGATTAACTCTTACTAGGTGTTGATATGGCAAAGCCTCTTCAGGTTACTGCAGTTCTGCAGGGTATAAATCCCTCCTGTCTGAGCTCACACAGCACCAGCACCAATAAAACACACTAACATACATCAAATGCACACTCATTCAACACACACACACACACACACACACTCTCTCACACACAGACACACACACACAGATTCAATACACAAGTTAAACTTCTCTCTGTGTGGATTCTGACATGCCCCTGCACTCATTTGCTCCAGTGGAGTTGGTGATGTGTAGAGCTGAGGAAGTGAAGTTCTGTTTCACAGCAGGTCCAAACCCGGAAAAGTGCACCAAGTGTGTGTTTATAAAAGTTATTCCGACTCCCACTAACACCGCGTTCACACCTAATGGCCTCCTGCATCCGGATTACACCAGGACACAGATTATTCCTCATGAAGGTGTTTAATCCAAACAGGACGCAGATTATTCCTCATGAAGGTGTTTAATCTGAACTTCAGGATGCAGATTATTCCTCATGAAGGTGTTTAATCTGATCAGGACGCAGATTATTCCTAATGAAGGTGTTTAATCTGATCTTCAGAACGCAGATTATTCCTAATGAAGGTGTTTAATCTGATCAGGATGCAGATTATTCCTCATGAAGGTGTTTAATCCGATCTTCAGGATGCAGATTATTCCTAATGAAGGTGTTTAATCCGATCTTCAGAACGCAGATTATTCCTAATGAAGGTGTTTAATCCGATCGGGACGCAGATTATTCCTCATGAAGGTGTTTAATCCGATCTTCAGGACGCAGATTATTCCTAATGAAGGTGTTCAATCCGATCGGGACGCAGATTATTCCTCATGAAGGTGTTTAATCCGAACGGGACGCAGATTATTCCTCATGAAGGTGTTTAATCCGATCTTCAGGATGCAGATTATTCCTCATGAAGGTGTTTAATCCGATCTTGAGATTCACACAAACAGATGGACTGGACGCACTTTAATGCCGTAACGTTTATTAAGTCAGTGTGAACATGATTCATTTGTTTGTTTGTGTGTTTGTTTATTTGCTCGCGTGCTGGTTCTTTCTTTGAACAGTCGTCTGTAACATTCACACAGCATGATAAATGTTGTGTTTCTGCACCGTTAGCGATAACACGTGCAAACATTGTGTTCTGCGGCTCCAGAGCATCAGACACGAATTCAAAAATCTGTCTTTTTTTGCGTGAAACACACGAGAAGGAGGAACAGCGAGCGCCACATTGGAAATAAGCCGATGGCTTTTTTGTGTATTTTATCCTGGACAGTTTTGAAATGAGTATGAATTAGTCTTTTTTGTATTACGTTTTAAATTTTGTCAAATAAAACAAGCAAACAGCGCAGGAAGTGCGTGCTCGGGTTCGACGAGCTGATTTGCACATCAGACACGACGCATCAGGAGAGTCAGAGACGCGTTTGACTAAAAAATGTAAACATACATGTATTTTGTATAGTGCGTGTGTGTTTGTCTGTGTGCTTGCGTGTGTGTGTGTGTGTGCACGCTTGTGTGTCTGTGTGTGTGTGTGTGTTTGTCTGTGTGCGTGTGTGTGTGTGTTTGTCTGTGTGCATGCGTGTGTGTGTGTGTGCACGCTTGTGTGTGTGTGTGTGCACGCATGTGTGTTTGTGCGTGTGTGTTGCTGACAGCGTGGCTGATTACACTGCAGATGTTTGTCGGTCACTTCAGAAAGCTCGCTGCTGACCGCTTTGTTGCTCCTCAGCTTTATTCAATCATCTCCAAACTCCACTGTTTACCAAACTGTACATCTGTGTAACACACACACACACACACACACACACACACACCCACCCCCCTCTCACCACAGCGCACAGCAGGGTTCAAGCGCGCTTACGCTTCCTGTTCCACTTACACACGTCTGCACAGTGCAGGACACCGTGTCCTCCGACCCCAAACTGGAGGGTCTCCACTGTGCTGGAGTTATATAAGGGGACAGAGAGAGAGAGAGAGAGACAGAGAGAGAGAGAGACAGAGAGAGAGACAGATATACAGACAGAGACAGAGAGAGAGACAGATATACAGACAGACAGAGAGATATACAGACAGAGCGAGAGAGACAGAGAGATATACAGACAGAGCGAGAGAGACAGAGAGATATACAGACAGAGAGAGAGAGAGAGAGACAGAGAGAGAGACAGATATACAGACAGAGAGAGAGATATACAGACAGAGCGAGAGAGACAGAGAGATATACAGACAGAGAGAGAGAGAGAGACTGTCACTGACGCTGTAAGCGGTGTACACAGACGGTGTGTATGCACTCGGGTGAAGGTTGGAGGTGTTAAATATAGTCGTGTGTCCTGTAGACAGAAAGGGAAGTTGGATCGCCATGGTAACATGCAGCACTCCTAAAATCAACAACAGTCCACCAGTCACTGATCCCAGGTCTGAGTTAAACATTCTCCGTGATTACTCAGTGAGTGTGTACAGTAACGCTGCGATCTGATTGGCTGAGAGCGACACGGCGCTGTGTGTCACAGGCACAGACTCTCACATCCTTTTCCCTCGTTCCTCAGAGCGGATCAGTGAGCTCTACATGTCCTGTCTCGTTTCTCCTCTCACAACACGTGTATGCTTCACACACACACACACACACACTGTTAATGCAGGATTTTCACATGATAAATGATCTAAAGCAGGTAAAACGTGTGTGTGTAGGAAACGACAGTCCTGTGTGAAGATGAAGTGAACTGTGATGAGCGCTGCACAGTGTTTTAGCTTTATTCCGGTTACCTGAACGAGTCACTCACTGATTTATTAAACGTAGGAGTGTTAACGTGTTAACTGAGATCCTAGAGACGCTCCAGTCGGTCACTCGGGCGGTGATTCAGGCGGCGACGGTGATCCGGTCATCCTGTGATCCTGCAGGCCGTGTTTCTGAGGAAGTGACTCACACACCGAGTTACACTGTGTTTACAGAGCTACGACTTTATCACCTGCAGCGTTTAAAACCTGAACAGTGCTTATTTTTACCTGGTGTGTGTGTGTGTGTGTGTGTGTGTGTGTGTGTGTGTGTGTGTGTGTGTGTGAGAGAGAGAGAGGGGTGAGTGTTTTGACCGTAGGTGTGTGCTGATAATCACACATAAACAGCAAACTTAACGGCTCTGTCCCAAATCACCCCCAAACCCCTAACCACACCAGCTAATATTTTGTGAAATTAATAATAATAATCTTCTCTCTCCCTCTCTCTCTCTCTCTCCCTCTCTCTCTCTGTCTTTGCAGAACGATCAGCAGTTAGACTGTGCTCTGGATCTGATGAGACGTCTCCCTCCACAGCAGATCGAGAAGAATCTCAGTGACCTCATCGATCTGGTGTGTGCTCGTGCGTGTGTGCGAGCGCGTGTGTGTGCGTGAGTTCGTGTGTGTGTGTGTTTCATTCCTGTCGTCCTGCGTCAGGTCTGATGGCAAATCCTCCACACATGTAGCACAGAATTCTCTCTCCACAGTGGACCTACGAGGCTAATGTCACTAACAAGAAGTGGAAGCTTATAGCCTCCGGTTTAGCATGTTAGACACACACACACACACACACACACACAATCTCTAAGTACTGAAACACCTGCTGTTCTCCTTTAACTGTTAAGTGGATTAAAACTCACACATTCCTTGCTCTCTTTTCATCACTTCATTCCCCACATCTGTATTTACATCCATCTACTTCTGTCTCTCTCTCTCTCTCTCCATCCCTCCGTCATTCTCGCTCTCTTTCACACACCATTGTTAGTGATGATTAGTGTAACTGTCACTCACTCAGCAGGACCAGATGTAGCACATGTGTGTGTATGTGTGTGTGTGTGTCTCTCTCTCTCTCTCTCTCTCTCTCTCTCTCTCTCTGTCTCACTGTGTCTCTCTCTCTTTCTCTTTCTCTCTCTATGTCTCTCTCACTGTGTCTTTCTGTCTTTTTCTCTCTCTCTCTCTTTCTCTTTCTCTTTCTTGGCTGAATGGAAACACCTGGTATCAGTCTTCCTCTCCCCATCTACTGAATATTGATCTTGTGTGTGTGTGTGTGTGTGTGTGTGTGTGTGTGTGTGTGTAGGTGCCCAGCCTGTGTGAGGATCTGCTCTCTTCTGTGGATCAGCCTCTGAAGATCGCCCGGGACAAAGTGGTTGGGAAAGACTACCTGCTCTGTGACTACAACCGCGATGGCGACTCCTACAGGTCAGAGTCAGAACTGCACTTTACCCTCTGTTTACCACGGCCCTGTCCCAAATCACACACCCCAAACCCCACATCAGACCCTAAATCAGACCCCAAACCCCACATCAGACCCTAAATCAGACCCCAAACCCCACATCAGACCCTAAATCAGACCCCAAACCCCAAATCAGACCCCAAACCCCATCAATTCCAGACTCCATGAAGTTTGTGAATGTTTCTGAACTAAAACCTTTCCAGATTATGTTTGCTGTCCCTGTTTCTTTGGTGACATCTGACTGTGTGTGTGTGTGTGTGATAGATCTCCATGGAGTAATAAATATGAGCCCCCCATTGATGATGGTGCGATGCCCTCGGCCCGTCTGAGGAAGCTGGAGGTGGAGGCCAACAACGCCTTCGACCAGTACAGAGACCTGTGAGTGTGTTTAAGTCACGCTGCTGTTAGTGACAGCGTTAGTGTTAATCATCTGATGCGCTGGTCTCCTGACCCTGTACCCCATTCTCTTTCTAACCCTCATACTGAGAGCAGCAAGTTTACACCTTTACACACATTACACCTTTACACACAAGTTTACACCTTTACACTGTGTGTGTGAGTCCTTCATCTCATGATGCTGTGTGTGTGTGTGTGTGTGTATTTAAGGTATTTTGAGGGCGGCGTGT
Source organism: Pangasianodon gigas (assembly GCA_022758105.1). Lineage (NCBI taxonomy): Eukaryota > Metazoa > Chordata > Actinopteri > Siluriformes > Pangasiidae > Pangasianodon > Pangasianodon gigas. The sequence continues at coordinate 425,966 of CM040473.1, read as the reverse complement.
CCTCCGTGTACCTGTGGGATCTGGATCACGGTTTTGCCGGAGTCATCCTCATTAAGAAGGCCGGAGACGGTTCCAAAAAAATCAAGGGCTGCTGGGACTCCATCCACGTGGTGGAGGTGCAGGTGAGAGCTCGGCATGCTGGGAAATGGAGTTCTTCATGTACTATGGATGTTCTTCTTTTTAAAAGCCTTTTCAGGCGTGTTCTCACACACACACACACACTCTCTCTCTCTCTCTCTCTCTCTCTCTCAGGAGAAGTCAAGTGGTCGCACTGCTCATTATAAACTCACCTCCACGGTGATGCTGTGGCTGCAGACGACCAAAACCGGCTCTGGAACCATGAACCTGGGAGGAAGCCTCACCCGACAGGTAACCATAGCAACCAGGTAGACTCAGAAAGACAGGCAGAGAGACACAGGTAACGAGAACAACCGGGTATACTCAGTGAGAGATGGGTAACCATAACGACCAGGTGATTTCATAGAGAGAGAAAGAGAAAAAGAGAGAGAGAGAGAGAGAGAGAGAGGTAACCATGGCGACCAGGTAGTTGGTTTGGTTTAAAATGCTAAGGATTCATACAAAAAGAAAATATACAGGTTTTCATGCATGACTGCTGAGGTGGAATGCCAGTGTGTGTGTGTGTGTGTGTGTGTGTGTGTGTGTGTATACAGTAGACGTGTGACCCTCGTTTAACACACTCGGCGCAGTGTGAAGCCTCTCGGTGCTCTGTGACCTGTGATGTGTGAAGCTGTTATATCCGGGCTGAAATCTTTCTCAGCTGAATTACAGTGCGAGCCCCCGCTGTGTGTGAAACAAGGTCACATGACAGGACGGTTAGAGCGCACCGCTGTCTGAGAGGAAGAGACAGAGCGGCACTTCCTGCTCAGCAGCTCCTGCAGTAAAGAATGCTGATTATCAAATTCAAATTCAAATTTTATTTGTCACGTGCATTAACCATGCACAGTACGACCTGCAGTGCAATGCTTTATACAACTGTCCCGACATAAAATAAGAAAATATAGAAAAATATTCAATATCAAGAAAAATATATACATAAAAATATAAAATATAAGAAAAATATATACATCAAAAAATATATGAAGGGATGTTTTTAAAAAAAAAAAGTGTATAAGAATATATATGTGCAGTTTTGTGTAATATGTGGCATTTGTGTGATGTAATGTGCAATAAATGCAATACTAAATTGCATAAATATTAAATTGCAATACTAAAATAAATTAGTAGCGTTATGTATGTAGATGTAGATGGAGGTTGGCTGTTTGAAGGAGATGTATGGATGGAGATGAACGATTCTTAATCCTCGGTGTTGTACTGGTTGAGGGCTCGAATGGCCTGCAGGAAGAAGCTCCTCCTCATCCTCTCTTTATCCGCCGTTAGGGAGCAGAAGCGCTTTCCTGACCGCATTAGAGAGAAGAGTCCGTTGTTCGGATGGTTGAGGTCTTTCGCTATGTTCCTGGCCTTGTTCCAGCACCGCTTGCTGTAGATAGAGTGCAGGTCAGGGAGCTCTGTACGCTCAGCTGATCGCACCACGCTCTGTAGAGCCTCCTGTCCTGCTGGGTGCTGTTCCCCAACCAGGCTGTGATGCTTCCCGTCAGGATGCTCTCGACGGTGCAGGTGTAAAAGTTCCTTAGCACCTTAGAGGGCGCTTTAAAGACTCTTAAGTGTCTAAGGTGGTGTAGACGCTGATAGCCATGACAGGTCCTGCGTGATGTGAACACCGAGGTACCGGAAACTATCAGAGCAGAGTTTATTTATTATAAATGTCCCGTCCCCGAGAGAGAGAGAGAGAGAGAGAGAGAGAGACACACACAGACAGTGTGATGTGTGATGTGTGTCCTGTAATGTACCAAATCAAACGTGGGTCACGGTTAAACAGGAGCCTGCAGCCACTTCAACAGAATAATATTTTATTCAAGCTTTTATGCCACCCTGATAAAGATCCCTCTCTCTGTCTCTCTCTCTCTCTTTCTGTCTCTCTTCCTTCTTGATCTCTCTTTCCTCAGATGGAGAAAGATGAGACGGTCAGCGAGTCCTCACCACACATCGCCAACATCGGACGCCTGGTTGAGGTAAAACACACACACACACACACGTTCAGCTTACTGTCTTGTATTTTCTGTCATGTTATTACATTGTGTAATTGAGTTCACCTGTGTGAGCACTGATTGGTGTGTGTGTGTGTGTGTGTGTGTGTGTGTGTGTGTGTGTGTGTGTGTGTGTGTGTGTGTGTGTGTGTGTGTGTGTGTGTGTGTGTGTGTGTGTGTGTGTGTGTGTGTGTGTGTGTGTGTGTGTGAGGTAGCGTGTGTGTGTTATTCATGCTGTTTCCAGAAAATCCCTCTACACACAATCCTTCTCTCATGTTTTCTCTTTTCTTTTACCATTTTTCTCTTTTTTTCATTTTCTTGTCATCTGCATTTGCTTTTTTTGTCTTTGCATTTTTTACATTTTTCTTTTCTTTGCTATCATCTCTCTCTCTCTCTCCTTCTCTCTCTTTCCCTCTCTCCCTCTCTCTCCCTCTCTCTCTCTCCCTCTCTCTCTCTCTCTCTCTCTCTCTCTCTCTCTCTCTCTCTCTCTCTCTCTCTCTCTCTCTC
>CM040473.1:413494-423254 GCA_022758105.1 Pangasianodon gigas | reverse complement strand
CTCTCTCTCTCTCTCTCTCTCTCTCTCTCTCTCTCTCTCTCTCTCTCTCTCTCTCTCCCTCTCTCTCTCTCTCTCTCTCTCTCTCTCTCTCTCTCTCTCTCTCTCTCTCTCTCTCTCTCTCTCTCTCTCTCTCTCTCTCTCTCTCTCTCTCTCTCTCTCTCTCTCTCTCTCTCTCTCTCTCTCTCTCTCTCTCTCTCTCCCTCTCTCTCTCTCCCTCCTTCTCTCTCTCTCTCTCTTTCCCCGTCTGTGTGGTGTTTTCAGATCTATCGAGTCTCTCCCTGATAATCAGAAGTACAGGCAGCTGCAGCGAGAGCTCTCTCAGGTTCTCACTCAGCGCCAGATCTTCATAGAATAGGGCTGGAGGTATAGGGCTCGCTCTGTGTGTGTGTGTGTGTGTGTGTGTGTGTGCGTGTGTGTGTGTGTGTGTGTGTGTGTGGAGATACCTGCCTGCCTAACGCATGCCGCTCGCACAAACCTGGAACCGAGAGCCGTTTGTTCTGTTCACACACTAACACTGGTGTTTATTGCGGTTGTTTCTTAACAACTAACGCCTGATGTTAATTGGAGGAGCGATCACCAGTGTGTTGTGAAAGTGGGCGGAGTCTGTGGCGGGTGTGGTGTGGTGACATCATGACGTGACACTGGCGTTTACCACGACGGCGTTTCAGGCCGCGTCCCAAACCACATTGCGGCACTGAAGTAGACTAAATAGTGCAGTTCTGTGTTATTATAGTGCTCTGTTTCGACACTCTTCAAGTCTGTACTGTGAGATTTGAGGTGAAGCCCAAGAGTTTTTTTTTTTAAACCCAGACTGGTTGTTATTTGACTCATCAGTGGTGTACAGTGTTTCTAGCTCCGCCCACGTCTGTGTCCGGTTCTCTTGCAGGAGAACCAAATTCAGCAACAGGACATTATGCAAATAACTGACCTTTTATTGGTTAATTCTCAGGTTCCTTCCTTTCACTATTTGTCTAAACACTGACATTTACATTCCCAAACAAATGTAATCAAATTACCAGGCTGTTTATTTAAAAGAGCAAAATCTGTGTGTGTGTGTCTGTGTGTGTCTGTGTGTGTGTGTGTCTGTGTGTGTGTGAGAGAGAGAGAGAGAGAGAGAGAGTGAGTGTGAGTAAGTGCGCGCTTGTGCACTTCCTGGTTCCTCCTGTACTCAGTTATAGGACTTTGGCTCACTGGTGCCCCCTTGTGGTGACCACGCAAAGCGTGTGTGTGTGTGTGTGTGTGTGTGTGACATGCAGAGAGAGGGAAAATACAGCAGACAGACAGAGGTGTAGTATTTTTTATTTTTATGTATCTGTATTATTCTGTGACACGTTGATGGACGTTTGAGGATTTGAAGGTTTAATATTTGCATGTGTGTGAAGCAGGATTTGTGTGTGTGTGTGTGTGTGTGTGTGTGTGTGTCCTTTAACACTCCTCATGTCCTTGTTGTGCCTCTGTACAGGAGTGTGCAGACGCTGGCGGCGGTTAAAGCCAAGCAGGAGGCTCTGAGGACCGATCTGATCGACGCACTCAACAAACGCAAACAGCAAAGCTAGAGACACTCTGTCACTCCTCACCCCCCACTTACCCCCCACTTACCCCTCGCTCATGCCCCCCTCCTCTCAGTCACCACTCCCCACCCCTCACTCACGCCCCCCACCCTCTCGTCTCTCCAGTTTCGTCGTCGTCTCTCCTCTGTGCTGCGATCTGTCTGTCTAACGACAAAAAAGGAGAAAAACGCTTGGCTTTGGGTTTTGTTTTGTTTCGTTTAGAGTTTTTCCTGCAGGTTTTGTGGCACTTCTCTTTCTCTCCGCTGTCTCTCTCTATCGCTCGGCTCGGTATGACGGTTAGACTAATGAGAGTGACGTGTCTGTCCCTACAATGACATCATCTGTATCACACCGAGGAAAAGTACAGCTCTGTGTTTCGTTTTCATTTGTATCTACAGCCACGCCCCCGACATAAGCCACGCCCATAACATAAAACATGTCCATAACATAAGCCACACCCACAATGTCTCTCTTACAAATGCACTTGTTTGTGTAGCTGCAGGAGAGTAAAACTTATTATTATTATTAATCATCATTATTATTATTATTATTGTTAGTAATTCTTTTTGGGTGATCTGTGTGTGTGTGTGTGTGTGTGTGTGTGTGTGTGCACCTTTAATCATTGTAATGTCATCTGACTCCCCCCCCCTTTCTCCCCCTGTTTCTGTATCTCTCTCGCCCAAAGCTTTGCAATCTGTTGTTTTTGTTGTTGTTTTTTTGTTTTGTTTTGGTTTGTTTTTTGTATGGGGGTGGAATATTATGTGGGTTTTTTTTGTTTTGTTTTGTAAAGCTTACAGTTCATGTATTATTAGAGCCTCCAGCAACAATAAAAACTGTAAAATGCTATAAACGATAATCACACGTCTCTGATTGTGATGTATGAAATATAACACGTGTGTGCGTGTGTGTGGTGCAGTTTAGTGCAAAACTAAAGACTGATGACATTCAGGATACTGGACGATTTATTTTGGGTGTCTTGTTTCCTAAAAACACCTCTGAGCAACATGTGAACTTCACACCTGCCTGTCAGCGCCACACACACACACACACCTGAAGAAGTAATAAATCAGGAGTTTCTCAGAAATCTGAGTCCAATTTGTCATATAGTTTTAGAGAGAACTCGGAGGTGAGTGATGCTCATACAGAATTCGAGTCTCGGTAGCTCTGTGTCTCAAACATCTCAAACCCTTGATTTAAAAAAAAATAAACACATTATATCTATAAATCACTTCAAAACTCCAGATTTGTACTAAAGACTTTTACAGTTATATATTAATAGACTGAAATTAAATAGATCTAAAGTAGAACTGTTTCTGTAATCTACAGGCAGATTATTATTATTATTATTATTATTATTATTATTAGGTGAATAATTATTAAATAGGAGTCTGATTTTTGCTCATTTGTCTTTAGGTAAAAAATTTTTTCATAAAAAATTATTTCTCAAAAACAACTCACACTGATGTTTACACTTACTGGATTTAAAGCGCTTTTTGTCTTCCGGTTGAACCCGGAAGTAAAAAAAAAAAAAAAAAAGCTCCACATTACCTTCATGCCAGAAGTGATTTCTCATTATTTAAATCCACAGGTATTTAAAATAATATATATTTATACATTTTAAAGACGTTTTTTTATTTTGTTATTAAATAAATCTGTAGCTCAGTAGCTGAGGTTTGTAGCGCTACAGTCACAGTACCCGGATGTTTAATTCTTTATAATTGACAGTACCCGGATGTACTCAATCAGAACACCTCAATCAGTGTTCTCTGATTTGTTCACACGACTTCGTTTACAGAAATGTTCTACAAAAACAGCTATTCTTCTCACATTCTTACATTTTTAATGAAGAAATATATTCAAAATCTGACAAATGTTAACACAGGGACTCTCCAGCTTTATAAAACACTTTATTAAACGGAATAACGGGTGAATAATTCTTGTTTATTGAGGATTTACTTCCGGTGAAATGCAGTTTTGGTGTAATTCCTCACTCTGACCAGCAGAGGGCAGAAGCGCACCAGCGACACAATAATATTCTTGTTTCTGGATTGTTTTTCATTTACATGATCTGGAACAGAGCTTCTGCCACTTTCTGTACTCAGGAATCTGTTTAGCTCTGAAACTGATGATCATAATCCAGCTTTATAAGTATTCTGCTCATTATTTTTAAATGTGTTCATTAATAACCTTAATATTCATTGCAGCCCCTGAGCTTTTTATTCCTGACCTCTGCATGGACAGAACACATTACTACACACACAAGTGATATCATTTTTAACTCGATTTTGAGTTACTGGGGTTTGGATTAAATCCAGAACAAATCTAGTGAACAGTCCAACAGTTTAATACCTACAAGAACTCAGGAATAAATCTTATAAATTTGATAAGAGTGTGTTGAGATTTCCTCCACTGTAACACAAAACATAGCAACACACAGACCTTCCTTAAGATCTGCTGATCTACACAAATTACTCTCTTTTCATTTCCAGTAGGACTTGATGGGACAGCAGCACTTTTTAAACACAATTTAGAAACTTGTCCATGATGTCCACTGATGCATTTTTCAGTTTTCTTTTATTTATTGTTTATATTCTACTGTAGCATTCGTAAGAAACTGTGAACTTAGTTGTACAAAGAAACTTGTGTATGTGACAGCGTGTATATTTTACCTGGAAATGTGAAGATAGTGTTTATAACTTTAAAATCATTTAAGGTACATCACTGAAACTCAGAGACCACTTGTGTGATTTTAAAGCTTTGCTCTGTAGTAGTGCTCCTAAACCTGAGGATTCATGTTATTTCATTTTATTGTTTTTTTTTTTTAGTTATTAGCTCATTTGACCTGCTGATTTAACACCTCAATAAATCAAAAACACTTCAGTCTATAAATAACACCAACGCTGACCTGCCCCCTGTACACAGCACATCATTACTGAACACATCTGGATAATGAGCCTGAAATATGAACAGCTGGATTGTGTTTATTAAATAACCCTGTGCTGAGGCGGTGTGTGGAATTGTGTTTTACAGTTACAAGGTGTCCTGCTCTAAAATCTAATTAAAGATTCGTCAGCACACACCTTCACAGGTAAAACACACACACACACTAAAGTTACAAAACAAACAAACAAACAAACAAAAAACAAAAAACGCAGCGCCAAAGTAAAGCACCTTTAATGCTGAGAGTGTACACTCACTCTGAACTGGTGCTGTAGGTTGTCCTTTAAAGACAGACAGACACACACACACACACACACACACACACACACACACACACACACACACACACACCCTCCACTCCACTCGCGCGCTCAGTCCCCCGCGGTGCATTGAAACCGGTTTATGTAAATGAGTGGTGGTGCTGGAGCCATTTTAATGCGTGACTCTGAGCAGAGCGGAGCTTCATTCACTCTGCACGAGTGTGTGAGTGTGTGTGTGTGTGTGTGTGTGAGAGAGAGAGAGAGCGAGAGAGAGAGAGACAGAGAGAGGAATAAAAGCCGGGGTTTGTGTTTCTTTTGCTTGCACCGGATTAACGCGCGGAGGAGAAAGAGGAGAGGAAGAGGAGAGGAAGAGGAGAAGCATGGACGCGTCTCAACAAAGACGGAAAAGAAGTTTTGAGTGAATGTGAAGTTGAACAGAAAGTACAGCAGGAAATTTCCGAGATGAGGTGGGATCTGCTGTTTTGTCTCCTCGCGTGCTTGAAACTCCCGTCGCGCTTCGTGCACGGTTTCGTGGTGAACCTCCGCGCGGACGCGACACCGGGCAGCACCATCGCACGCGCCGGGCACCGAGGCTCCGCGTGCGCCCTGGATCAAGTCATCGCTCCGAGGTTCACGAGGAGTTTTCTCAGAACTGACCCCTCCGAGGGCACGGTGTCCGTCTCGGGGTCTCTGCCCCGCTGCCGCGCTTTACCGGCAAACCCCTTTCCGGTGTACACGGTGACCGACTGCGCGAGCGACGCCCCCGGGTTCAGGCACCTTTTGATCAGACAGTACCACGTGCGCGTCCGCGGGAAGGACTGCCAGAGCAAACCTGGACGCAGGGAAAGATGGGACATGGAGGTCATAACTTTGTTAAACCTGCACGACCAGGAGACCAAATGTCACGAGCCCGGACGTGCGCTCTTTCACATACAGGAAGTGCTACCTTTACACACAAGTTCAGTTTGCAACGCAAGCGGGACTGCGTTTTACGTTTCTGGGGGTGAACTGTTCGTATCCGAGCCGCTCTGTTTGAAGCACAACTCACTCTTGGAGTTTGATCTGCGTTGCCAGGGACAAGCACCGGACGGGGCAGTGTCCGCACACTGGCACGTAGGTCAGGGTTCCTTCAGGCAAACTTACCTGGAACGGTTACTATCGAAAGTGGCGGCGCAGAGCGATTCCGGTTTGCTTAGCAGGAAAAAGAGGAACGCAAAGACAAACACCAACCCGCAGTTTCAGCCTCCCATGTACCAAGTGTCAGTACCGGAAAACAAACCTGCGGGAACGTCCGTGGTCACCCTGAGAGCGACGGATCCGGACGAAGGAGAAGCGGGACGTCTGGAATATTCCATCGAAGCCCTTTTCGACAGCCGTTCCAACAACCTCTTCGTCGTGGACCCTGCGAGCGGATTAGTGTCCACCGTGGAGGAGCTGGACAGAGAGACGAAGGACACCCACGTCTTCAGAGTGACGGCCGTGGATCACGGTTCACCACGACGCACAGCCATGGCAACTCTGACCGTGACCGTGAGCGACACAAACGACCACGATCCCGTGTTCGAGCAGCAGGACTACAAAGAGAGCGTGCGGGAAAACCTGGAGATCGGCTACGAGGTGCTCACGGTGCGAGCCACAGACGGAGACGCCCCCGTGAACGGCAACATTCTATACAACATCCTGAACAGCAATGGATCCAATGACGTTTTCGAGATTGACTCACGTTCTGGAGTGATTCGAACACGTGGACCTGTGGATCGTGAAACGGTCGAGTCTTACGTGCTTCTCGTCGAAGCTAACGATCAAGGTCGTGACCCCGGACCTCGAAGTGCGACGGCGACTGTCCACATAGTGGTGGAGGACGACAATGATAACGCGCCGCAGTTTAGTGAGAAACGCTACATTGTTCAAGTACCTGAAGATCTAACGCCCAATACAGAGATCTTGCAAGTGAATGCCACTGATCAGGACCGCGGCAGCAACGCCGTGGTTCACTTTAGCATCATGAGCGGTAACACTAGGGGACAGTTTTATATTGATGCACAAACCGGGAAGTTGGACCTCGTTAGCCAGCTGGACTATGAGACGAATAAAGAATACACCCTGCGAATCAGGGCTCAGGATGGTGGACGTCCACCTTTGTCCAACATTTCCGGCCTGGTGACGGTGCAGGTCTTGGACGTCAATGACAACGCTCCGATTTTCGTCAGCACACCTTTCCAGGCCACGGTTCTTGAAAACGTCCCGCTGGGATACTCGGTTATACACGTTCAGGCCGTGGACGCCGACTCCGGAGAGAATTCCAGACTGGAATACCGGCTCACAGAGACGACACCGAACTTCCCATTTGCAATAAATAACAGCACCGGTTGGATTGTTGTAGCAGCAGAGCTAGACCGAGAGAGCGTGGACTTCTACAGCTTTGGAGTGGAGGCTCGGGATCAAGGCACACCCGTAATGTCGTCCTCCGCTAGCATTAGCATGACCGTCTTGGACGTTAACGACAACAACCCGGAGTTCACCCAGAAAGCCTACTACATGCGTCTAAATGAGGATGCCGCCGTCGGAACGAGTGTGGTGACCGTTTCCGCAGTGGATCGGGACATCAACAGCGTGGTGACCTATCAGATCTCTAGTGGAAACACAAGAAACCGATTCTCAATCACCAGCCAGAGCGGAGGAGGACTCATCACGCTCGCACTTCCACTTGACTATAAACTGGAGAGGCAGTACGTTCTGAGCGTAACTGCTTCCGATGGCACGCGATTTGACATGGCTAAGGTGTACATCAATGTCACGGACGCCAACACGCACCGTCCTGTTTTCCAAAGCTCGCATTACACCATCAACATCAACGAGGATCGTCCTGTGGGTACCACCGTCGTGGTGATCAGTGCCACAGACGAGGATACGGGCGAGAATGCACGCATCACGTACTACATGGATGACAGCATCCCGCAGTTTAGCATTGACCCGGATTCAGGCGCTGTGACAACGCAGATGGAGCTGGACTACGAAGATCAGGTGTCGTACACGCTGGCCATCACGGCTCGAGACAACGGAATACCGCAGAAATCCGATACCACCTACCTGGAGATCCTCGTGAACGACGTGAACGATAACGCGCCCAGATTCTTGAGAGACCGTTACCTGGGCTCTGTAATGGAGGACGTACCTGTGTATACGAGTGTAGTCCAGGTGTCAGCTACTGATCAGGACTCGGGCTTAAACGGTCGGATTTTTTACACCTTCCAGGGGGGTGATGATGGTGACGGTGACTTTATCATCGAGTCTACGTCAGGAATCGTGCGCACGCTGAGGAGACTGGACCGTGAGAACACTGCCGTCTACAGCTTGCAGGCTTTCGCTGTGGATAAAGGACTTCCTGCCCTGAAAACCTCAGTGGACATTCAAGTGACGATCTTGGATGTAAACGACAACCCGCCCGTGTTCGAGCGGGACGAGTTTGATATCTTCATTGAGGAAAACAGCCCCATCGGCCTCGTCGTGGCCCACATTTCAGCCACAGACCCCGACGAGGGAAGCAATGCCCAGATCATGTACCAGATCGTCGAGGGGAACATCCCCGAAGTGTTCCAACTTGACATTTTCACAGGTGAGCTCATGGCACTGACAGACCTGGACTACGAGGCTCGATCTGAGTATGTCATCGTGGTCCAGGCCACTTCCGCTCCTCTGGTCAGCCGAGCCACCGTGCACATCAGACTCATCGACAGGAACGACAACGCGCCTGTCCTGAAGAACTTCCAGATTATTTTCAACAACTACGTGACGGAAAAGTCCAGCAGCTTCCCAACGGGGGTGATTGGAAAAATACCAGCCCACGATCCGGATGTATCGGATCAGCTGAGCTACAAGTTTGAGGTGGGAAATGAGCTGCACCTGCTGATTCTGAACCAGACCACCGGAGAGATACGACTCAGCCGAGATCTGGACAACAACCGACCGCTGGAGGCCTCGATGAGGATCTCTGTCTCGGGTAAGAGCTGCTTGAACACAAACACAAGAATCTCACCTGAATGTCTCAAAACAGTGTTTCCTGTTGGATATTTGCTTATCTGGAACAGATTTACATAAAGCTGCTTAAACCTGTCGTTCAGTATTGGTGGGATAATTGATGGTGCTTGAAGGAAGTTCTGAGGATGTTCCTCTGTGGTTCTCTGTGTGCGTCATGTTTGGAATGATATCCCAGTTCAGATTAATGGAGATCTCTTTTTTTTATGTCTCTGACTTTTCTGACTTTTATCCTGTTTTATAGTGGATGGAACTTGGTTTTTGGTTTTTGGTTTTATGGTTCTAATCCTAATATCGGCCCATGCAGTTAGCAGCCATAATGGATGTTCGGTTATGTCGAGTGTATGCTGAGTTAACAGGAACTTCATAGGTGTAGAAGTGCTGACTGTAACCCATCTGTTGTGTTGCACAAAGTATTGGCCCCCTTCTACCACATCCATCAATAGAAAGAGACCACCAGATGTCAGTTTTTTTTGAGCAGATATTATTAGGGTAGTGGTTCGTTCTCAGAATGCAGACAGGCTAAAATCACCTGAGCCGATGAGTGTAGATCGTACCTGTTAAAGTTTTAAGTGTGATCACAATCATAATAAAGTTTTATTCACTGAGTCGTAATTAGATAATGAATTGCAATTGTGGTCTGTGAGAGCTGTGCAAGTCTCAAGGGGTGTCATGCTTCACCACGTCTGATTGATTTACGCTTGGCTAACCAAGAAGCATGTTACATGCCGAACTCGAAATCTCAGATAAATATCACATTACATAATCAAAAGAGCCTGCTGCAGATTGGGTTCTGCTTTGGACTGTGGGAGGATATTTGAGTGGGAATTTCCCCTTGAGTGCTGTGTTTTTAGACCAAAGCAGGGATTAGTGTGTGTGTGTGTGTGTGTGTGTGGGGTAGTTTTGTGTTTAATAATGCACACACACATTAGCCTAGCTCACAAAGCATTGTGCAGTTGTCTGACAGTTGTATGG
>CM040473.1:405329-408394 GCA_022758105.1 Pangasianodon gigas | reverse complement strand
CATTTTGTGCTGGAAAACTAATGTTTGGAATCTAAAATGTTTTTGTACTGAATCAATAATGTAGAAGTCAGAAAATAAAAATCTATAACAAAGTTTGTACTAAAAAAAATATAGGGTGCAGATAGCCTTTAAAATTTTTCAGATAGCCTTTAAGAATGCCTTTGACAAAAGAAGAACGTGTTGAAATCGTTCTCATGGCAGGATCGAGAAGCTGACGCAAGGTTGCGATGGACTTTAACAGGAAACATGGCGAGCACATCACACACCACACTGTCGCCAAACTTACTAACAAATTCAAAAAGACTGGAAGTGTTGCAGACTACAAATATCCACTGACTGAGCATTTAGCAAAATATTAAATATAGCTGGCTAGCGTTACACTGAGGGGTTTTTACTGGAGTAACCAAAATAGGAATGAAATAGTGAGGTAGCTTAGTAGTTATCTGCGATCACTGTGCAAAATAAAGCGTAAGATATAATAAGGCAGTGAAGAAACTCTTGGAGAAGCTAACACACACTCAGAGACGGCTGAATTAGCAAAGGTTCTGTAATTAACATCAGCCTGAATGTTGAAGGAATCTGAAAATCTCACAGCCACTAAACCAACTAAACCATAAAATATCATTTAATAACGTATTTAAGTAGAACTGCTGAATAGAATTAGATTTTGATATAAGAAAGAAGTCAAGCAACGTTAGTGAAGAGAACACAAAATGGACGTAGAGTATATCCTAGCTAACGACTGGGTTTAGCAGTCACACGGCGGTTTATAGACGTTATAAAGACACAGTGAGAGCGGAAATGAGACAAAATTATCCAGAATGTCAACATTTACCTCAGACGTGTTGATAAATTACCAAGAAAAATTTGCGTACTACTAAAATTACACTCTGTTTACGCTTAGCTTCAACCGCTAACACAGCTAACTGTTGGAGTGTTGTAGCTAACTCTGAGAAGAATTTCATCTTCTAAAGTGTGAATATCACGACTGTGCTGTTTATGTTGAATTTTCTAGTAAACATGGTGAAGATCCGACTTTATTTAAACTGTAGCGTAAACGTCACAGCCCTGATCCTCACGTGCAGCTCTTTCGAGATTATATTTCGTCTCACAGGTTCAGGATTTTGTCAGTTTGTAGTAAAGACTGTCTCAGTACTCTGTACCTGGTCTCCATCTCATAAAACCCCTGTGAGACCCGAAACCTTGGGGTTTTTGTTTAGGCGTACGTTCACAGTGGGAGGATACCGAAACTTTTATAGAAGCCATAAAAATCAGAGTGTTTACATTTTCATCCATGTTTTTAAGCTAAAGTTAAATTTGTGCTTTGAACAGAAACACAAACACACGACTGAATGTCACAGTGACACTATCCAGCTCGTTATTTTTAACATAGCTTGTTAAAGCTTTCCGGGATGCTAGCTAGCTAAAAGTGAAGTTTCAGATTTTTTTTTTATTAGCCAACTCTGTGTTTATATAGCTAAAAGCTAACTGTAAGCTTTGTGTTAAATCACCGTGTGTTAAAGTTCGTATTTCTAAACACGACATGAATTTCAAAGTTGCTAGCTTAGCTAAGGTTAATGATGAACAGATGGTGGTTGTCATGGTAACGTTGAGATGTTCATATTCTGACAGGTTTGTGCTGCTGAAATAAATCTGAAACAAGCACTGAACTCTGACTGATGTCGGCTAGTTTACTACCAGTTAGCTAACTGGCTATCTACGTTAGCTAATGTTCATGATATCAGAGAGGACATAGGGCATTTCTAATTTGCATATTCATGTATATATGTAGATTGTGGTATTTTTAATGAGGATGAAGGTGAATAGATTTTCCTGTTAGTCGATTTTTGGACAATACGAGATACAGAATTGTTTAACAGTGTTGCTAGTTTTTGTTGCTAACTGGGCAGATGGTGTGTGTGTGTGTGTGTGTGTGTGTGTGTGTGTGTGGGTAGGGTGGGTGGATGTGACATCTTCCTTATTCAGCTGCTCTCAGCAAATACAAGGCAAAAGTCCCATTGCTGCCAATCACTCTCACACACACACACACACACACACACACACACACACACAAAGAGACACACACACACAGAGACACACACAACACACAAGAACTGTTGAGGCGTGCAGCATGTTGACCCACTGGGGTGCGTGTGTGTCTGTGTCTGTGTGTGTGTGTGTTTAATATGCTAATGTGGACATTCATGAGGACACTCAGGTCACCGTGGCTGTCCTTCTCCATCCCATAATAGGCAGAAATGTGAAGAACGTAGCTGTAGTCAGACTCTACTGAATCACATTCTACTGAATCACACTCGACTGAATCACACTCGACTGAATCACATTCGACTGAATCACACTCTACTGACTCACATTCTACTGAATCACATTCTACTGAATCACACTCGACTGAATCACACTCGACTGAATCACATTCGACTGAATCACACTCTACTGACTCACATTCTACTGAATCACACTCTACTGAATCACATTCTACTGAATCATATTTTACTGAATCACATTCTACTGAATCACACTCTACTGAATCATATTCTACTGAATCACACTCGACTGAATCATATTCTACTGAATCGCATTCTACTGAATCACATTTTACTGAATCACACTCTACTGAATCACACTCTACTGACTCACATTCTACTGAATCACATTCTACTGAATCACACTCTACTGAATCACACTCTACTGAATCACACTCTACTGACTCACATTCTACTGAATCACACTCTACTGAATCATATTCTACTGAATCATATTCTTCTGAATCGCACCCTACTGATTCAAATTCTACTGAATCTCACTCTACTGAGTCATAATCTACTGAATCACATCCTGTATTTCAGGATGACCCCTGCAAGGTCACACACACTCATACTCTCTCTCTCACTCACTCACACACACACACACACACACACAAATACTCTCACATGCAGCTCTGAGGTCATTTATACTCATTTATAGCCACACATATTGACCAACAGGACACACACACACACACACACACCAGGTGTGTATTTGTGACACGACGCCCTTCACCACCC
>CM040473.1:397829-400329 GCA_022758105.1 Pangasianodon gigas | reverse complement strand
TCCAATATTTCCCTGTTTGTTTTTATAACTTTTGTTTTTCCACTGAGTCCGAGTCACTCGATGGTGCTGAGGAACTGGCTCAAAACTCTAGCTCAAAGACCGAAATATCACGTACACTCTTCATTAAAACATGGCTTGACTGAATGTGACTCACAGCGACATTTCAGAATATTCACACACATAAAATCCTTCATCAGTTTGAGTGATGACTGTAATGTAAATTTGTAAAATAAATAAATAAAAGAAAAGAAGAGATTGGGAGTTTCTCTCACAGCCACGTTTAATCCGGTGCTTACTGAGCCACCAGGCTGATGTAGCTAATAGTGAATGGAGGTGTATCGCCTCCAGTTTAGCGTGCGTCCCTCCATAGCAGCGTCAGACTCAGTTAGGGGGCGTGGCCTAAAGTCTGACGGCAGCGCTGCAGGTCAGGAGTGATTCAGATCAGAATAAAGTTCACATTTGATTTCTATATTTATTTAATTTTTAATACAAAGGATATTTTATATATGTGTTTGTAAATGGTGTAACTGGCTCTGTCCCACATTCTCTCTCCTCCATCTGTCTCTGTGAGTGTGTGTGTGTGTGTGTGTGTGTGTGAGTGTGTGTGTGTGCGTTGGCTGTCAGTATGAATCATTAAGAGTGTTAAAAATGAACAGGATCCCACGGGACGCCTTTGTCTCTTATACAGAGATAAATGGATCACGAAACACTGCTGCTGTTCTTTGTGTGTGTTTTAGTCGCTCTGTTGTGTGTGTGTGTTGTGTGTGTGTGTGTGTGTGTGTGTTGTGTGTGTGTGTGTTTCCTCACAAAGCCTCACAAAAAAATCACTTCATATTCTGATGTGAGACGTTTTAATCCCAGTTTAAAAAAAACTTTCTTCACTGTTAATGATAAACGACTAAAGAGTCACACAGCAGCTGTAATGTTTTCACCTCACATCGTAAACGAACCGCGCTGCGTCCAGTTGGTTGCCATGGTTACCCTGCGACCGAATGGCTAGCACAGTGTGTTGCGCCGTCGCTGATATAGAACACACTTTATTAATCACTCATCAGATACGGGTTAGAGAGGGTCAGGGATTCAGCTAGGCGTGTAGTCGACCAATCAGAAATTAGTAGAACAAACTCCGCCTCCCCTCCAGAGTTCCTAGTTCATAGAAAAGTTCCGACTCTGGAGCAGGAAGTAAAATGCACACACACGCACACGCACACACACGCACACACACACACACACTCAGCAGGTAATCAGCGTAGTGAAATGTGCTGTGATTATATACGGTATATTTAGTAAAATGTGCCTGATTGGCTCGAGAACCTCAGCAGTGTGTGTGTGTGTGTGTCGTGGCCGGGGGCGATTAATCAGCACAAAGTGCATAATTATCTTTAAGAAAGTAATTTGCATATTGAGAAAGGAACAAAAAAAGAAAGATGAGTAACTCCTCTATGTCTCCTTTAGCTTCCTTTTTTTGACCAAGATCCTGTGTGTGTGTGTGTGTGGGGGGGGGGTCCAAACACGCAGCCAGATGGAGAGAAGGAGGAGAATCACATAAATAACAGAGAACGCCAATCAATCAGAGACACACACACACACACTCACAGAGAGAGAGAGAGAGAGAGAGAGAGAGAGAGTGAATTATTCAGACTGTGGCTGTGTAGGAGAAGTGGATTAAAAGCATCTCTCTCTCTCTCTCTCTCTCTCTCTCTCTCTCACACACACACACACACACACACATGCACGCACACATACATGCACACACACACACACACGCACTGTACTCCATCATTAGTAGGTGTTAGATCCAGTGTCTCCCTATGCCCTACAGAATCATGCCCACTCTATAGTGCACTAACACACACAGTGCATTAGAACAGAGAGATGTTTAGGGGTCTAGAATGTAAAGTTTAGAAAGTGGAACTCCACACTCTGACAGCACAGTGATGTATAATTCAACATGATACTTTACAGATCAATGATCTGATTCCACACCCCACGATTCACTATGATTTAATTCAGTACATTTTAATACAATGAACATGATTCGTTATGACACACTGATTCAGTATGACTCTGTGATTCAGTATGACTGTGTGATTCAGTATGACATACTGATTCAGTATGACACTGTGATTCAGTATGACACTGATTCAGTATGACTGTGTGATTCAGTATGACTGTGTGATTCAGTATGACACTGATTCAGTATGACACTGTGATTCAGTATGACTGTGTGATTCAGTATGACTGTGTGATTCAGTATGACACTGATTCAGTATGACACTGTGATTCAGTATGACTGTGTGATTCAGTATGACTGTGTGATTCAGTATGACACTGATTCCATACGACACTGTGATTTGTTAGAGCTGTGATTATCATCAACACTCCTATAACATTGTCACTGTTAACTCTGTGTGTGTGTGCATATGTGTGCATGTTCTTTTTTTATATATAGTGTGTGTGTCACATTTAAAATTTTTCTGACCCCATTTTCATCAAAGAC
>CM040473.1:366831-390728 GCA_022758105.1 Pangasianodon gigas | reverse complement strand
CTCTCTCTCTCTCTCTCTCTCTCTCTCTCTCTCTCTCTCTCTCTCTCTCTCTCTCTCTCTCTCTCTCTCTCTCTCTCTCTCTCTCTCTCTCTCTCTCTCAGCTGCGAGACAGCAGTGTGTTGATGTCTCTCTACCTTGGTGAGGACTCGGCTGTGTCTCGTCTCGAGGAGGCGAGTGTTGCTGACGGGGAGTGGCATCACCTGCAGCTTGAAGTGCGCACTTCATCAAGGGAACTTGTGCCAGGACCCACAGTGACACTCACACTCGACCACGGCCTCTACACGGTAAAGCTAAAGTTACCACAGGAGGCTAATGCTAACTAGCAGAATTTACCACAGGATCACGGTTCTGTCTATGTCTTTAAACTGTGTGTGTGTGTGTCTGTGTGTGTGTTTAGTCCTCTATGGAGGTGGACAGTGAGATTCAGGGAGCGGCGGTGAAGGTACTGAGTGTCGGAGGTGTTGCTGCCGGCAACGACAAGGTGCATCACGGATTCCGTGGGTGTGTACAGGTAGAGTGACGTCCTCTTTACTGATACACACACACACACACACACACACTTATCTACTTTATAAAAAGCAATAGTTTTGTGAGTTGTGAACATGGTTCCCTTTGTGTGTGTGTGTGTGCGCGTGTGTGTGTGCGCGTGTGTGTGTGTGCGTGTGTGTAGGGTGTGCGTGTGAGCGATGCCGTGCTGAGTGTGTTTCAGGCTCACAGATTAAATGTGGAAGATGGCTGCCATGTGTCTGACCCCTGCGCCTCCAGCCCTTGCCCCGCCCACAGTTCCTGCACCAATCACTGGGACTCCTACACCTGCACCTGCCTGCCAGGTGTGTACGTGTGTGTGTGTGTGTGTGTGTGCCTTAATGTTAACCTCATCACTGACCTGTTATTATGTGTCCGTCAATCAGGTTACTACGGTGACAACTGTACAGATGTGTGCACTCTGAACCCCTGCGAGCACCAATCAGCTTGCAGCAAGAAGTCAAGCTCCGCCCACGGCTACACATGCGACTGTCGCAGTAATTATTTCGGACGCTACTGTGAGAAAAAGTGAGGAGCATCTCAGACATTTTTAGTGTCTGTTTAGATTTGTCCGGTGTTTTATAGTATGTCTAACTGTGTGTGTGTGTGTGTGTGTGTGTGTGTGTGTGATCAGGACTGACCTGCCGTGTCCTCGGGGTTGGTGGGGACACAAGACATGTGGTCCGTGTAACTGTTCGACTGACAAGGGCTTCGATCCAGACTGCAACAAGACCAGTGGAGAGTGTCGCTGCAAGGTAACACACACACACACACACATACACACACACACACACACACACTCTTTGTTGTTTACAGCTCAGCTCCTTTTATGGCATTTAGTGGGTGTGGCTAAATGCAGATCAGCTGTGATGTGAATTTATGGCATAATTTAAAACATTTCAGTACACCAGAGGATTTATAAATTAAGTCTGATCATTTCAGACCGGAGCAGAGCGGAGCGGAGCGAGGAGGTACGGCAGCGAGTGCACATGTACTGCCGGGTTCTTCCTGCTCGCAATCCCATAATCCTTTGCAGATTTATTTACTCCTCATTTCTGATATCAGATTGGCCTTTAGCCTTCACACAGCAGCCTCAGTGCTATGCTAACTGATCTGCTGTAGAAAACTGGTGTATTGGTGAGAGCTGTTAACTTAGCATCTAAACAAGCACATAACCCTTGGCTGACTCTCTGATGTGTGTGTGTGTGTGTGTGTGTGTGTGTGTGTGTGTGCGCATTAGTTAGCATTAGCGCTGACTCTGACAGGTTTAGCGCAGACCTTTGGCTGAACTGTGTGAAGCAGTGAATGATGCGACATTAAGGAGAATATCTCTTCATACCCCTGACTTTCTCACACTCCTTGCCTCTGTGTGTGTGTGTGTGTGTGTGTGTGTGTAGGATAACCACTACCGGCCAATGGGCAGTGATGTGTGTTTGCTGTGTGAGTGTTACCCCGTGGGCTCGTTCTCACGTGTGTGTGACAGACAGAGCGGGCAGTGTCAGTGTAAGCCAGGCGTCATCGGCCGACAGTGTGACCGCTGTGACAATCCGTTCGCCGAGGTCTCAGCCAATGGCTGTGAAGGTAAGAGGTCACATGACTAACACAGTACATAAACACCCATCTCATACTGAGGCTGAGTTACACTCGGGCGCTTTCACTGAAACTTGGACGCTGACAGCAGCACCTTTATACACGATTGTGTTCGTTCTGCTTAAACAAACTTTGCACAAGCATTAGCTACTACTACTATTATTATTATTATTATTATTATTATTATTATTATTATTATTATTATTATTATCATTATTATTATTTTATGATGATCTACAAAACTGTCCTGAGTGTTTCCTTCTGTCTTAATGTCACTTATGTAAAAAAGCTGAAGATGCTAGAGTTGTTGTCATGGCAACAGAATTACCCTGTTTCCTTTCTCTCTTTCTCCCTCTCTCTTTCAATCTCTCTCTCCCTCCCTCTCTCTCTCTCTCTCTCAGTGATCTATGACAGTTGTCCCCAGGCGATTGAGGGAGGGATTTGGTGGCCCAGGACGAAGTTCGGTCTCCCAGCAGCGGTGCCGTGTCCTAAAGGCTCCACAGGTCAGTGTGTTCTCAGTGCTGTGTTAATACATCATACAGCGAGTCACAGACCTTCTAAAAACCTCTCTCTCTCCCTCTCTCTCTCTCTCTCTCTCTCTGTCACTCACTCTCTCTCTCTCTCTCTCTCTCTCTCTCTCCCTCTCTCTCTCTCTCTCTCTCTCTCTCTCTCTCTCAGGAACGGCGATCAGACACTGTGATGAACACAAAGGCTGGCTGCCTCCCAACCTCTTTAACTGCACCTCCATCACCTTCACTAAGCTGAAGCAGCTGGTGAGTCGCCCGCACACACCTGGGTGGGGCAGCAGGGGGCGCTACACACACCTGGGTGGGGCAGCAGGGGGGCTGCATACACACACCTGGCCGGGGCAGCAGGGGGTGCTGCACACACACCTGAGCTACACTCAGGAGGTTCTCTAGGTGTATATTGCATCAGCAGTGACATCGTCAGCCTCAGGAGCGGGTCTCTTGGGTGACGACGCCGTCAGGAGGCGTGTCCACGTTAGGTCCTGATAAGCCCCGCCCACATCCCCCCAGTGAGCTCTGGTGTAGAGAGAGTGAGCTGCTGAGACGACTTTGATCACAGTGTGGATTTACAGTAGTGTGATGAAAGTGCGGCGTAAAACCAGATCAGCACTGACGACGTGTTTATCAGAGCAGTCGATAAAGAGAGACGTCGTCTTTTCAGCTGGTTTTAAACACAACAAGTAAATTTAGTCCCTCGGTTCCGCCTTCATTGTGCACATGTAGGATGGAGATTGTGAAGTTTTATAATTGAAGACAAACATTTTCGTGACAGATTATATTATCAGCAGCAGCGTGAGGGAAAACTAGAATCTGAGATATAATTACAGTTCAGTGTAACAGCGCCCCCTGCTGGAGTCCAGCTGCAACAAACAAATGTCTTTTAATAGTTTTCTGTTATTTGTGTTTTGTTTAGATATTATTTTGTGTATTGTTGTGTTTAGTCTTTATAAATTATATTTCAGGTCCTTAAGTGGTTATCGCTGGGTTTTGTATTAGAACGATGAAAACGCTCGCTGGATCTTTAACACGCACTGATGAGTAGTTTTAGAGAGCAGTGTGTCTACATCGAGCACGAGGAGCGGAGAAAAATGTTTTCAGTGGATTTAATTTTCATCTGTAAATACTGTAAATCTGTAAAAGTTTGGAATAAAGGAGTCGTACAGTCATTTCATTTTTGCTAGAGTGGAAATCTTTATACTGGATCAGGTGTCAGTGACAAACCGTAGTTTGTGTGAGAGTTAAATCGTGTCTCTGAGCCACAGGGATTTCAAAACGTGTGTTTAGAGAGAATTAAAACACACTGTTTCTCATTTATCAGTCTTTCAGTAAAGTTGTGTGTAAATGTTTGCATGAGCCAAACGAAACATTTCCACCAGATTTATAAAAGGTTTGGAAAAGTGGATTTTCTTCGTGCTCGTGTGTGTACGCTGATCACCTGTAAAGTGTTCACTGTGTTCACTGACTCTGTTCTCCATCAACAGCACTGCGTTCAGGTTTATTAATTACCTTCTCTTTATTTCTTTATTTCTCTCTCTCTCCTGTCTCACTCACTCCTGTCTCTCTCTCTCTCCTGTCTCTCTCTCTCCTGTGTGTCTCTCTCTCTCTCCTGTCTCTCTCTCTCTCCTGTCTCTCTCTCTCCTGTGTGTCTCTCTCTCTCTCTCCTGTCTCTCTCTCTCTCCTGTCTCTCTCTCTCCTGTCTCTCACTTTCCTGTTTCTTTCTTTCTTTCTTTCATTCTTTCTTTCTTTCTCTCTATTTCTCTCTCCTGTCTCTCTCTCTCCTGTCTCTCTCTCTCCTGTCTCTCTCTTTCTCCTGTCTCACTCTCAGTGGGAGCAGGTGAACAGAAACATGTCCGTGTTGGACTCTGTTAAAGTTCAGCAGGCTGCGTCTCTGCTCTACAACGCCACGGCACACACACACTCCTACTACGGCAGCGACGTTCAGATCGCATACCGCCTCACACACACACTGCTGCAGCACGAGAGCAACACACACGGCTTCAACCTGGCTGCTACACAGGACGTCCGCTTTAACGAGGTACTTACACACACACACACACACACACACACAGAGTGCACTCCAGAATTATTGGCACCCTTCATGAAAAGGAGCAAAAATGATTACTGTATAGGATGCACTTTTATTTTTACAGTTAATGTTTGAGGTACACAATAACAGCACTGAGCTTCTTACTGTAAAGTCTAACAAGGGTGAAGACACGTGTAGAGGATTTTAAACTTTCTTTTATTTTTTTTTATTTTAATAAATGAACCGATTGTGTGTTTTGCAGTGTTACTGTGCTGATCTACGCAAAAGTTTCTTTCCGTTATCTTGTTAAAAGATTCCTCTACAGCCGAGTCGTAACCTCCTGGCAGAGGAAACCAGAATTCATGATACTCTGTGTGTGTGTGTGTGTGTGTGTGTGTATGCGCGCAGCACCTGATGCGTGTGTGTAGTGCAATCCTGGCCTCAGACACACGTCCTCACTGGGAGCAGATCCAGCAGACGCAGGGAGGAACGGCCGCACTGCTGCAACAGTTTGAGGCGTACACACACACACTCGCGCAGAACATGAGGAGAACCTACCTGAACCCCGTCACCATCATCACACCTAACATAGGTACACACACACACACACACACACAAACAGTCATGTCTGTCTATCTGTCTGTTTCTCTGCCTCTTCATTTCTCTGTGTGTCTTTCTCTCTACAATTGTGTGTGCGTGTGTGTGTGTTTCCCACAGTCCTCTCTATCGATCGTTTGGACAAGGTGAATTTTGCCGGTGCTAAACTCCCTCGCTATCAGTCTCTGCGTGGACTCCGCCCACTCGACCTCGACACTGCCATCATGCTCCCTGATTCAGTTTTTAGCCCCACCCCCGAGGGAAAAGGTCACCGACATCACAGTGATCCAATCACAGAGCTCAGTAGGAATCACTCGGCCAATCGGAAGAGGCGTCACCCTGATGAGCGCGAGCAGCACGCCATCACCAGCATCATCGTCTTTCACACACTCGCTGCACTACTGCCTGAGAGATACGACACAGACAAGAGGAGTCTGAGGTACACACACACACACACAGGCTGAGACACACACACACAGAGAGTCTGAGACACACACACAGGCTGACACACACACAGACACACACACACACACACACAGTCTGAGTTACACATACATCAGTTGTCTCTAATTCTGTGTGCGTGTGCGTGTGCTTGTGTGCGTGTGTGTGTGTGTGTGTGTGTGTGTGGTGCGTGTGTGTGTGTGTATAGGGTTCCTAAGCGGCCGGTCATTAACACTCCGGTGGTCAGTGTGATGGTGTTTGATAACGAGCAGCTCGTACAGCACACGCTGGAGAAACCCGTCACGCTGCAGTTCCGCCTGCTCACCACAGAGGAGCGCTCTAAACCCATCTGCGTGTTCTGGAACCACTCCGTTGGGTAAACACTCTCACATACACACACACACACACACACACACACACACACACACACACACACACACACACACACACACACACACACACACACACACACACACACACACACACACACACACGCACACAATTACATCTAATTTTGTAGAATTCGTCTTCTCATTTTGATTAAAACGGCTGTAACGTTTTTATGCTTTGTTTGTGCTTGTGTGTGTGTGTGTGCTCGTGTGTGTGTGTGTGTGTGTGTGTAGTGTGGGTGGTTGGTCCTCTAAAGGGTGCGAGGTGGTTTTTAGGAACAGCACACACATCAGCTGCCAGTGTTACCACATGACCAGCTTTGCCGTACTGATGGACATCTCACACAGAGAGGTGTGTATACACACGCGCACACACACACACACACACACACACAGAAACACACACAAACACATACACACATAAACACAGAAAAATGCACAAGCGAACACACACAGAAACACATATACATACAGAGAAACACAGATGCATCCTGATTTTACTAAATCCTAACATGAATCCTAATGTGTGTGTGTGTGTGTATGCGTGTATGTGTGTGTATGCGTGTATGTGTGTGTATGTGTGTGTATGCGTGCGTGTGTCCGTGTGTGTGTGTGTCTGTGCATGTATCTGTGCATGTGTGTGTGCGTGCATGTGTGTGTGTGTGTATGCGTGCGTGTGTGTCCGTGTGTGTGTGTGTGTGTCTGTGCATGTATCTGTGCATGTGTGTGTGCGTGCATGTGTGTGTGTGTTTGTGTGTATGCGTGTGTGTCTGTGTATGCATGTGTGTGTGTGTGTGTGTGTGTGTGTGTGTGTGTGATCAGAACGGTGAGATCTTGCCCATGAGGTTGGTGACGATGTGTACGGTGTCAGTGACTCTGGGCTTCATCTTCCTCACCATCGTCTTCCTCACCTGTCTGAGGGACGTCAGCTCCAACCTGAGCAGCATCATCAACAACGGAGCCTCCGCCCTCTTCATCGCCCAGCTCCTCTTCATCCTCGGCATCAACCAGACCGACAACCCGGTACTCCATCCCTCCATCTGTCTCTCATCTCTCTCCATCACTCCATCTTATACCCTTCATTCCTCCATCTCTCTCTATCCGGCTCTCTCCATCACTCTATCTCTCCATCTCTCTCCATCCACCTCTCCTCCCCAGTCTCTCTTCATCCATCTCTCCTCTCTCCATCTCTGACTTTCCATCTGTCTTTCATTCCTTCATCTCTCTTTCCATGCATCTCTCATCTCTACATCTCTCTATACATCTGTCATCACTCCATCTCTCTACATCCGTCTGTCATCCTTTCAGTCAATTCATCTCTCATCTTGTCATCAGTCATCTCTCCATCATTTCCCAACACCTCTGTGAGCTATCACTCCATTTCTGCTCTCTTCATCAGTCTTGTCTTTATCTGTCATCCATCCAACCTCTTTCTCTTCTCCATCAGTTATCATTCTATCATCCCTCCATCACCCATACCTCCATCATCTATACCTCCATTACCCATCCTTCCATAACCCATCCTTCCGTCCCCTATCCCGTCATCCCCTATCCCTCCACGCCCTATCCCTCCGTCCCCTGTCCCTCCATCCCCTATCCCTCCATCACCCATCCCTCCATAACTCATCCCTCTGTCAGTCATTCCTCCATTGTCTCTCTCCTGTTTTCTTGTAATCAGCCATGTGAACATCATGTGCATCGTTATAATATATACATGTAGCCGATATGTTCAAAGGAAATAAATCTCTTTCTCTCTCTCTGTCTCTGTGTGTCTTTCTCCCTGTCTCTCTCTCTCTCTCTCTCTCTCCAGTTTGTGTGTACGATCATGGCCATCCTGCTGCAGTTTTTCTACATGTGTGTGTTCTCGTGGCTTTTCCTCGAGAGTCTCCACGTGTACCGCATGCTGAACGAAGTGCGAGACATAAACTACGGCCCCATGCGCTTTTACTATCTCATCGGCTGGGGCGTGCCGGCCATCATCACCGGTAACACACACACACTCACACACACTCACACACACACACACACACACACACAAAGCCTCAGATACACCCCACAACTTATTACGCTACTGTTAATTTATATTAATAACTAATTTCTGAATGAATATTAATATAGTAAACTCTTAGATCATTATTATTTGTAATAATTATTAATGTTTAACGTCAGGCCTGGCGGTGGGTTTGGACCCCGAGGGCTACGGAAACCCGGATTTCTGCTGGCTCTCTCTGTATGATACGCTGGTCTGGAGTCTCGCTGGACCGATCGCTCTCGTGGTGGCTGTGAGTGTGACATCACTTCCTGTAGTAGGATGCTTTCCCGTGACCTCACATCCTCTAAAGCACTGCATTTTTAACCAAAATGGCTATTTTGTTCTCAGATGAATCTGTTCCTGTATATCCTGGCCTCCAGAACATCGTGCTCCTTTAAAACACACAGCAGTGAGAAAAAAGAACCTCCAGTGTAAGTTACACACACACACACACACACACCCTCAAACACACACACACACACCCTCAAACACACACACACACGACCTTCATGATCATCAGGTTCTATATGAAGAGAGAGAAACTGACTGAGAGCTGAAGCCATCTTGTGTGTGTGTGTGTGTGTGTGTGCATGTGTGTGCGTGTGTGTGTGTGTGTGTGTGTGTGTGTGCAGGTGCGGATTGCGGACGGCGTGTGGTGTGCTGTTCTCGGTGACAGTGACGTGTTTACTCGCTCTGCTCTCTGTAAACACTGATCTGATTCTGTTTCACTACCTGTTCGCTGCATTCAACTGTCTACAGGTACACACACACGATCACACACACACGATCACACACACACACACACACCATTACACACACACACACGCACACACACATTCACTCACATATACTTGCACTTCTGTTTTTTATTTTGTAATTTTAGTTATTTATTATGATTATTTTGTTACTTGTACAATAAACATTACAGTATTTTTATTCAAAAAGATTTCTCTTAAAAATCTCTTTAAAGTATAGTAATTTATTATGAGATTTATATTTACTGAGAAATTTCTTCATTTATTTTTATTGAAAATTTGTTTTTCTTGTGTTTGCCATTTTTACATTTGTTTTATTCATTCAGATATTTCTGATCATTTATGATAATAACGTGTGTGTGTGTGTGTGTGTGTGTGCAGGGTCCCTTCATCTTCTTTTTCAGGATTGTGTTCAGTAAGGAGGTTCGCAGCGCTGTACAGTACTGCTGCGGCAAAAAACGCCCAGAACACACCATCAAAACCAAACCATCAGTGAGTCTCACACACGCACACATACACACACACATATACACACACACACACACACACACACAAACATACACACACGTGTATGTAATATTTTTCTATTTGCTGTCCTTTTTCCCCTTCCCTCTCTCTCTCTCTCTCTCTCTCTCTCAGACGTACAGCAGTAGTTATGTAGACGGTCGTGTGTATCATTTGTCCTATTCTGAGTCCAGTGTTTCTCTAAACGGGACACTGCAGAGCATCAAGAGCCAACACAGTTACGTCCCCTTCATACTGAGGTATACACACGCACACACACACATACATACACACACACATCCCCCCCCCCCCCCCCCCCCCCCCCCCCCCCCCCCCCCCCCCCCCCCCCCCCCCCCCCCCACACACACACACACGTGCTGAATGTGTGTTTATTCTGTGTGTGTTGTTTGTTTCTCAGGGAGGATGGAGGTTTGAATAACAGTGATGATGCTCTGAACAACCATGAAAACAAAGATGGTGAGGGTGACAGCTCACACACACACACACCATACATCATACACCCTACAAATAAACACACATGCAGGAAAAATTATTAAAACTCTACTGTGATTGGTCCACGTGCATGTGTAATGATGCAGATCATCAGCATTCAGAATAGAACATGTTCATTGATGTCTGTATCTGTTTGTGTGTATGTGTGTATGTGTGTGTGTGTGTGTGTGTGTGTGTGTGTGTGTGTGTAGACCCTGACTCAGACTCAGACAGCGACCTGTCAGAGATGGAGGATGATCAGAGCGGCTCGTACGCCTCCACACACTCGTCAGACAGCGAGGAGGAGGATGAGCAATACACACCTGAAGAGTGGTGGGAAAACCACACACACAGCGGCCAGAGGGAACAGGGTGAGAACACACACACACACACACATACACACACACTTGCCTGTGCACACTCAATGTTTTACACATACACACACACACACACACACACATACACACACACATACACATGCTTGCCTGTGCACACTCACTGTCCTACATGCACACATGAGCGAATGTTACACAGTCAATCTACAGATGATTATTAATAGCTGTGTTTATAACTCTTTGTGTGTGTGTGTGTGTGTGTGTGTGCGCGCGTGTGTGCATGTGTGCGTGTGTGTGTTTTAGACTGTGATTCAGGGGGCGGGGCCAAACCAAAGGCAGAGACTCTGACCCCTCCAGAGGAGAGAGCTGAGAATTATGGGAAAGAGAGCACATTGCCCTTACTACTACACAATCCACACACACACCCACACAAAGGTAAAACATACATACCATCAACTCTCTCTCACACACACACACACACCATCAACACACGTACACACACACACAAAGGTAAAACGCACACCATCAACTCTCACACACACACAAAAAAGATAAACCACACACACAGAAAGGTAAAATACACCAGACATTTAAAGTCATTATTTATAATTACTAAGGAACCTGTGTGTGTCTGTGTGCGTGTGTGTCTGTGTGCGTGTGTGTGTGGGTGCGTGTGTGTGGGTGCGTGTGTCTGTGTGCGTGTGTGTGTGGGTGCGTGTGTGTGGGTGCGTGTGTCTGTGTGCGTGTGTCTGTGTGCGTGTGTGTGCGTGTGTGTCTGTGTGCGTGTCTGTGTGCGTGTGTGTGCCTGTGTGTGCAGGTATTCTGAAGAAGAAACCTCTCTCTCCGATCGCTGAGAGAAACGGGATTCATCGAATCCATAACCAGCTGTCCGTCAGCCCCTCAGGCTCCGCCTCCTCCAGAGGCCCTGGCGCTTCCATAGGCTCCTCCCCCAGCCAGGGCCGAAGGGGCGGAGCCACACATGATCGGCCAAACGGAGCTGCTACGAGTGTGGGGACAGGAGCGCGAGACAGTGACTCATCTGGATCAGAGTGAGTGAAGATTTACGACACACTTACAGACACTACGTCAGGACGGTGATGATGTCATCAAAATGCGCCGTTTGTTTCACGCCATCATTAAGTGCAGCATGGAAGCAGGGCTCAGATTAGTTTGTTTGGTTAACCAGCTCACATTCTTTAAACTGGATCGATTTTTCTTCCTGCTCCAGTCATGTGATTGACTATCTCCTGATTGGACGGATCACCTGTCAATCACGTCTCATATTCATTTAGTCACAGCTTTGCTTTCTAATATTCATTCACACTCTCTCTCTCTGTCTCGTTTTCTCTCTCTATTTGTCTCTCGCTTGCCTCCGCCCTTCCAGCCACTCCCGCCAAACCTCCATGTGACCATGCCGACAACGTAAGGGGTGTGTCCACTATCCCTGAAGCCACGCCCACCAGCCTCAGGAACACAGAAGGAAAACCGAAGGCGTTGAACAATCCCACGATTCCCGGCGCCTGTCTGCGTAACGGACTTCTCCTCACTGTGCCAAACGTCACACGAGACGCCGCTCAACACCGTGACGCCATGTCGTTCTCTAGTTTTATTTCTCTTTCTGCGTTTGTTTACTTAAGTGATGCACTTTTCTGAAGGATCTCCACTGGGCGGCAAAAACGAAAACGACGAGACTTTAGACACGAGGACGCGTAAAGACGCTAAGCTGAACGGGACGCGTGGAGCGTTCGGGAATATCAGGGAAACTCCGTTCCTTTATGGAGAGGTTGTACGGCTGACATCAGAAGGTGTTTATTGTTCTCCACACTTCACTCGCTCACTGCCGAGCACGCTTGGAGGAAACTCCTTTCCTGTACGCTAGGTGTGTGCCGATAATCAGCTATACGATATACCGCGATATTAACGATATCGTTATCGTGAATAAAATACTCGTACCGCTCCTGCTTTCAGTTCAGCATGAGGGCGTCTCAGTAGGAGGGATTTTTGGACACCTGTCCTCCACCGGCCCTTATCTTGGACAGACCCATCATTCTCAGAGAAGATCCCATAATTCTGTGCTTTACTTCCCACAACAACACAGGCTAACAAATTTAAACTACCATATTGTGACACTATCGTGTGTTGTGATGAAACCTTCAGTAATTATCACGATATAAATGATATTTGGTGTAAATGGACATCATGGGCATTACATTTTTGCTGAACTGCTGCTTTAATATCGGCACATGCTTACTGCACACACGCACACGCGCACACACACACACACACACACACACACACGGAGTAATGATGCCTTCTCCACCATCCAGCCTTCATTTTATACGACTGATGGAGGAAAAAAGGACAAAACACGAAACCCTTTGATACACTGAGAATTTTTTTTTATTAAATATCAGGAAATCATTTTATACAGATGTGTTTTTGTTTTTTTTTATTTGAAGAAAGCTGAAGGATTTCACTCAGACTTTTGTACTTTGTAGTTTAGAAATGAAGGATGCTGTTGTTGTGCTTTTTTTGGCCCTTGTGTGTGTTAAACTCAGCTGTATGTATAAAACTCGGCTCTGCTGTTGTACAGGTTTGATGTGAGTGTAAATATTCTGTAACGGTACTAAAATCAGTCACTGCTCATTGGTGTGTGTGTTAAAAGCGACGCTCTGTCTCTGAAACTGATGTTTGTAATGGACTGCAGGAAAACAGCTATTTTTCTGTAAGTGTTGTGCTTTTATAGACGGATGTTTCGTTCAGTTCTGACTTATTTTTGGTTTATTCTCACTTTTGCATTTTATTCCAAAATGGAATCACGTTATTAAGATTCAGGTCATTTCAGTTTTATACGTAATAAATACAGTCATGTGCTTATTTAGCAGCGCGTCAGTTTCTTTGCTCCAGTGGCTCAGAAAAGATGCTATAGTGTGTGTGTGTGTGTGTGTGTTTGAGAGAGAGAGAGTGCTCATAGTGTGTGCTCATTTTATCTGTTTTGCTTAATATTTTGCTACACCACAGATACAGTATTAATGAGGAGGAAAATATCAGATTGTGGGAAAAAATGAAGGCTTGTCAATTTCATTTATCAATTTTGGTTGCAGTTCAGCTCTAATGATTACACACTGCTCCTGTAAAATGTGTCAGATTTAACATTACAGTGACTAAGCTGTGCTCAAATATTTATTTAAACTGAAATGCACTAACAGAGCGCTCATCTCTATATTTCTGTTGTGTTTAATATGTTCCTGGAAGGTTGTGTGGTTCTACAGTGCCCACTTCCTCCTCCACTTCCTCCTCCACTTCCTCCTTTATTTCCTCCTTTATTTCCTCCTGCACTTCGTCCTCTACTTTCTTCTCCACTTCTTCCTTCACTTTCTCCTTGACTTCCTCCTTCACTTCCTCCTTCACTTGCTCCTTCACTTGCTCCTTCACTTACTCTTCCACCTCCAGTCATCACAATGACTGAAATTTGTTGTTGTTGTTGTTGTTTTTAAATAAAGCAGAGTTCTGACATTCTGGTCTTGGAAACACTGGACCGTTCCATCAGCAGATCATAAGATGATACAAAAGAATCTTTTCAGTGTAAAATAAAGTGTCCATAATGTTGTTTCTTTTAGACAGCACTGAGAGCTGATGGTGAGAAAGAGAAATTCCTGACTCTCAGGTTTTACTCCAAAGACTGCAGTAAAGTCAGATGTTTCTCCTCCAGTGGAGATGTGGAGAAGCTTCCTCATGCTCAAGATAACGACCTCACGCTCATCAGCGACTGATCACACAGGAAGTCCCATGAGCTGTTAAAGTTCAGCCAATAACACTTCAATAACATTCTTTCATTTTAGAAGACAAACTTCCTAAAGAGAGGAGGAGCTTCATAATGGCTGTGGGTGGAGTCTAAGTCTGTGATGTCACAGTGATTGACAGAAGAAGGTTCAGCTGTTTGCTGAAAAGGCTTGGTTTTCATTTTAGAAGACAAACCCCCCAAAAAAGGAGGTGCTGTGTGCAGGCCCTGGTGGCTTGGTGGTAAAAGTCTCGCCTCCCATGTTTCAGGTTGTTGGTTCAAGTCTGTGTGTGTGTGTGTGTGTGTGTGATGGAGAGAGAGAGATAGATGGAGAGGAGGAAGAGGACAGGGAAAAGGAGCTGCAGAGGAGTAGAGTGATGGGGCAGCAAAAAAAGAGGATGGAGGATGGAGGTAGCTGGGCTAGGGAAGATGTGAGGTGGGTTTTTTTTTTTAAATACACAGGCTGTAAAACTTGTTTGCACCTGCCCCCCTCTGCAAGGACACACCCCATGCCACACCCTCCTCCTGCTGCTGCTGCAGCAAGGACACACCCTCTTCCTCCTGCTGCAAGGACACGCCCCACACCTGCCCTGCCACGCCCTCCTCCTGCAAGGACACGCGCGCTGCCACGCCCTCCTCCTGCAAGGACATGCGCCCTGCCACGCCCTCCTCCTGCTGCTGCAAGGACATGCCCCATGCCTGCCATGCCAGCCATGCCACACCCTCTGCTTCTGGTGAGGACACACCCTGTGCCTACCATACCACACCCACCTCTGGTGAGGACACACCCCATGCCTGCCATGCCCTCTTCCTTCTGTGAGGATACAGATTCTCTGCATATTTGGGTCTCAACCCAACTTTCTCCTGCTTCATAGCAGCAATGATTCAACCATCTGAGCCATGGAATCTCATGCACACCTCACCTCCGTCACACCTTCATCCTGCTGCAGCACCACTTTTAATTCTTAAACCTGCTAAAAGACAGATTAGAACCTGAGCCTTCATAAACCACAACAGTGATACTAGCACTAACCACTACACCACAGAAGTAATGAGTATGCGGTGGACTTTAGTCTTCATGAAGAGCTTCACGATGAGACGCAAACAAACAGAGAGATGGAGCAGCTTCTGTTCTTGACGAGGATGAGTTTCAGGAACGCTTTTAATTAGGATTAACTGTAACCTCCACCTCATTAGCCTTAATTTAATCAATTCTTTAATCCCAGATGTGTGTTCCTGAAACTCGCTCTTCAGGAGCTCAAGAACAGAAGCAGCTCCATCTCTCAGGTTAAGTTTGCATCGCACTGTGAAGCTCTTCATAAAGACAAAAGTCCAGCGCGCGCGCACGCACACGCACACACACACCAATCACTTCTCTTCCTCTGTGGTGTAATGGTTAGTGTTAGTATCAGTGTTGTAGTTTGTGAAAGTTCAGGTTGTTATCTGTCTTTTGGCAGGTTTAAGAATAAAAAGTGGTGCTGTAGCAGGATGGAGGTATGATGAAGGTATGATGGAGGTGTTGGTGTGTGTGAGATTGTGTGGCTCAGTCTTTGCTGGACCTCAGCTCAGCTTCATCAGTTCCTCCCTCCTCATTAGCATTAGTTATAACTCCCACTTTATTAACTTTAATGCTTTCCTCATTAGCATTAGCTCTAACATGCTCCTCACCGCACACACAGGTGGAACGTTCCAGCTTCAGAAGCCTGAATGGTTTTGGAGCTGCTGGATTTGGGAGAATCAGTGAGTTTAGCAGTCGGGCCTCATTTTGTCCCTCAGTTCACCGAGACAGTTTGATTTTTATTTGAGAAGCTCTCAGGGTTTGGGAAAGCATTACACAGAATGAAACTAAAATGAATAATAATTATTAGAGCTCGTTATTCTGTTTAAAAACTATACCACACACACACACACACACACACACACACACACACACACACACAATGCATTTCACTGCTTTTGGTTTTTTATTTCTGTGTAAAAGCGTTATGTCACCACCTGCTGGTCAGATGAGTGCATTACACAGTTGCCATCTTCCTCAACAGACTTTCCATAATTTGTGTTAATTCTCATACTTTACAGTTAATTAATGACTGTAAATTATTCAATATTTACCCCAGTGTGTGTGAGAGAGGACCGTGTGTGTTTGGTTTGAAAATTTCCATTCAAGTGTATTGATAATCACCTGTTACATCACCTGTTACATCACCTGTTAAATTTCCTTAAAACATTTTTTCATGGACTGGTGATGTCTCCTGAAACTAACTGTAAGTTTCTGACCATAAGAAGTTTTATAAAAATGGGCGGAGTCACAGTTCAGCTCTATGACGGCTGTTCATCAGGCTGAAAAAGATCGGCTGAGCACAAACACTCGACACAGTGAGATAGCTCGACAAAACCTTTTTATTAAAAAAAAAGTGTTCAGATAGCAAGTTTAAACACCAGCTAAAATTAAAGTCTTTTTTTCTCGTTGTTGTATAATACGGCAAGATAATCACACTAGTCTTAAAAATTCTCAGATCTAGTAACAATCCTATGACAAAGCAGCAATTAGCATGCATGACGAGAAGAACAGTGTGTGTGTAATAGGACTTTATATAAATATACATTAAACACAAAGAAAAACAGTTTTTAAACTTGTATTGCTCAGATCATCCGATCATAAATAGTGTGTTGGCCTCATAATAGAAGAGTGTGTGTGTGTGTGTGTTTCACATGCTGTCAAATCACCGGAATCTTCTGGAAATACAAAAACAAATTATATACCTCCTCTGTCTTTTTACATCGTCGTCAGTTGATCGCGTTCTCATGGGAGTGTGTCTCTGTGTGTGTGTTTGTTTGAGTCAGAGTATTTTGAACTATGTGGACGTGTATGTTGGAGTGTGTCGGAGGGTTTTGCAGAGTGTGTGGGTGTGTGTGTTAGGTAGAGTCTTCTAGGCTGGCGTTTCTCTGGTCAGCGCCGTCACACAGACGTCCCATGATGCTTTGCAGGCTCGGCTGTACGATTCCCAGCAGCGGTCTCTGAGACGGATCTCCGTTCCAGCATGCCTCCATCAGCTGCCAGCACTCCTCATCAAAACTGGACAAACGCTCAGGACGAGAACCTGAAACATCATCACCACCATCATCACCGTCATATTCTATATCCATATAAACATCTTCCTGAATCACATTCACACTATATATTAAAATCATTTCCACACTGATCTAGAACCACATTCAGTAGAACCGCTTCCACCTTCAGAACCGCATTCACACAAATTCACATTCAGACATCAGGCCATGTTAGAACTACATGAGCACCGATCTAGAGTTATGATCACCCCGTGTTCTCCAAACCACTAGCACATGCTGCTCTAGAACCACTTCCACACTGAACTCTAGAACCTCACTCCCACATGGTGTTCTAGAACACGCATTAGCACGGTGTAACAGAAACTCATCCACAAGGTGGCAGTGTTCTTCATCACACAACATGAGCTGACTGTAAAGCTAGAACCCGCGCTCAGGTAGAACTCTGTACACATGGCAGACTCAGAGAGAGTGAGTGTGTGTGTGTGTGTGTGAGAGAGAGAGTGTGTGTGTGTGTGTGAGAGAGAGTGAGTGTGTGTGTGTGTGTGTGTGTGTGTGTGTGAGAGAGTGAGTGTGTGTGTGTGTGTGTGAGAGAGAGAGAGACCTTTCTTGACGTTGGTCCACAGTTGGTCTTTACTGGAACATTTCTCAAAAGCTTCAGGTAGTTTAACAGATCCGCTGCACAGATACCAGAACAAGATCCCAAACGCGTACACGTCCACTGAGTGATCATACTTTCCTACACACACACACACACACACACACACACACACACACACACACACACACACACACACAGACACACACACATTATTTTAGAGAGTTCATATGATGTTATTTAAGTGATCAAGTAGTTCTGTGTGTATTTGGGTGTTTGTATATGTGTGTGTGTGTGTGTGTGTTTTTTTGTGTCTCTGTGTGTGTGTGTGTGTGTGTGTGTGTAAAACCTGTGAACAGTTCCGGTGCCATGTGTATCGGTGTTCCTACGATGCTGCCCGACATCATGGCTTCAGGTTTGCAGAACCCGAGGTCTGTGATTTTGGCCCGGTTCTGTTTGTCCAGCTATGTGTACACACACACACACACACACACACACACACACACAGTTAGTAAACTTTCTCTGCATATTCTGTTTGTTTGACTTCATCTAATACTACTTCCTGTTTACTGCCCACCCCCTTGTTTGATTGACAGCCTGAGACGACTCCTGCTCTGTATAATCCTGAATATTTTAAATTTTAAGTCTTGTTTTGTTTTTTGAGGTGTGTGTGTGTGTGTGTGTGTGTGTGAGCGTATACACACAGTGTCCACTAGGGAGCAGATTACTCACACACAGGAGTTAAACCTTGTTTTTACTGTAAGGTCTGATGGAATGTGTGTGTGTGTGTGTGTGTGTGTGTGTCTGTGTGTGTGTATAAACTGAATGTACTGAATCTCACCAGCACGTTTTTCAGTTTGATGTCTCGGTGTACGAGCCCCTGACTGTGCAGGAAGCGAATCCCCTCCACCACATCCAGCGCAATCTGCAGACGCTCCTTCAGAGAGAGACCAGCCTACACACACACACACACACACACACACACACACATTAGAGATAGCACTTACATAATGCCACTTTTTCTCTTCCAGTACTGAAACCTTGAGTATCAGCCGATAGCGATTTCTTTATAAATATCAATTTCTTTACTAAACTTTTTTTAAATTATTTTTGGAAGCACTTCACTTAAAAAAAAACAACAAAAAACACGACTTACACAAAACCATAGCTTCAGTTTATTCACTTACACAGCAAATATAATAAAGTATAAATTATAAATGTTATAAAATCAATCCTAACAAAAACACAGATCAAGTCTCTTTATACAGAAACATTCCCAAATCTTTCCCATTTGTTACATTAATTCTTTTTTCTCCAATCCACCATCAGTATCAGCCCGATTCCCGTCTTGGGGATTAATTTGTGTGTGTGTGTGTGTGTGTGTGTGTGTGTGTGTGTGTTCATTTAGAACTGTGATTAACGCTTATTTTAGAACAGATTAATCCATCAGCTATTTATTTACTAAATCGAGAAGCATGAATATTTGAAGCTTCACCTTAATCGCAGATCATTTTAATGTTTAAAGCTGGAGTAAAAAAAAAAAAAATTTAATTAAAGTCTTTCTCAAAAACAGAAATAAATCCTGAAAATTTTCAGAGTGAAGTGAGAAAGTGAACTGAGAAACGAGGCACGTTAATGAGGAACTGCGTCTGTTACTGAAAATGTCCTTCACTATATAACAAATATACATTTATAATATATATATATATATATATATATAAAAATCACTATATTTTTAATTTAAACAAAAAAACTCAATGGGTGTAAAATTTAGTACATGGGCAGCACTGGGACACTGTGTGTGTGTGTGTGTGTGTGTGTATGTGTGTGTGTGTGTGTATGTGTACCTTGAGGCCCGTGTACAGGTCTCGGTGCAGTCTCTCCATGATGAGCAGCACTGCGATGCTCGAGCCTCCGCCGTACGTGTGATCAATCACAGAACCGTGAAGATCCACCATCCGCTCATGCTTAGGTAAAGACCTGAAAGAGAGAGAGAGAGACAGAGACAGAGATAGAGAGGGAGAGAGAGAGACAGAGAGGGAGAGAGAGAGACAGAGAGAGAGAATATAAACTAAAATTTTTTATTTGTTCACAAAGTCTGTATCCAATACAAATGTTAATATTTATCATGCCAATAATGCAACCTTTGAATCTGAGAGAGATAGAGAGAGAGAAATAGATAGATAGAAACAGAGAGATAGATAGATAGAGAGAAACAGAGAGATAGATAGAGAGGAGTTTAGGTTTAAGAGAGTGTTTAAGTTTACTGCCATACCAGCTTCAATGGCTATTTCATGACAAATACAGATATTAATCAAACATTCAATAAAATTCAGCTTATAAAAAATCAAACATTTCTGTGCAACATGACAACTCTGTAAAAGATTCTTTAAATTTACTTGTGATAAAAAGTGTAAAAGTTTGTGTGTGTGTGTGTGTGTGTTACCGTGTGTAGTGGAACTCGAGTGCAAGGTCGTTCCAGTGTTTGTCGTCAGGAGGTACCACTGACTTCAGGGCGCAGGGGTTATGTCCACCCCAACTGTCACACAAATACACCACTCCATACTGCCCCCTGCCCAACTCCCGCCCCAGCTTCGGCTTCCCTATACACACACGCGCACGCACGCACACGCACGCACGCACACACACGCACACGCACGCACGTACACGCACGCACGCACACACAAGAACACACACAAGAACACACATGCACAAACATTTACAAAACAGGCTGTGCAAAAAGACCAGACCATAACCTGTGTGTGTGTATGTATACGTGTGTGTGTGTGTGTGTGTGTTCTCACCGTACAGTAGTGTATCTATAAGTGAGCGACTCTCCAGTGAGAGGCGTGCGAGTCGGGGGGCGTGTTCTTTCCTCACACGCACCCACAGATCCTCCGTCCGACCCAGACGGTCCGTATGACCCTCCTCCAACTACACACACACACACACAAAGAAAAAAAAATAGTGAAACTTTTGTTATCATCCTGCTTTCTTTTACAATTCCACCTCTGAAGGGGCGGGGCCTCATGGGTCTTATTAAACTGCAAGATAAGAGTAATGCTCAGTGTGTGTGTGTGTGTGTGTGATAGAGAGAGACCTGTTTGAGCGAGGCAGCGAAGGCGTCGTGAGAGCTGTTGAGTCGAGTGCGGAACTGGGAGCAGATGCTCTTGGCGAGTTTGGCGGCACTCAGACTCTCGATGGCGTCCTGAGCTACTTTCCTCTTCCACTCCGGCGTGATGGAGGGAGGGTTCACCCACGACAACCTCTGGATTATCTACACAGGGGGCAGAGAGAGAGAGAGAGAGACAGGCGGTGAGACAGAGAGACGGACAGTGAGACTGAGACACACACACACACACACAGACACACACACACACAGACACTGTACCCGTTTGATCTGCTCCCAGAAGAGGCGTGTAACAGACGATCCGGAGTGAAATGTCACCTCCACATGATAGGCAGCGTTCAGGATCTAACACACACACACACACACACACACACACAGGTGTTCAGGTGTTACATCAGTCAGCTGTTATTGAATTTGCACTGAATGGCTCTGTAAATGTTTTTTATGAATGTGATGCTCTTTTGAGTGAATACGCTGTAGGACACTAGGGGGTGCTAATCACTCACAGGAAGTAGGGGTGTGTGTGTGTGTGTGTGTGTGTGTGTGTGTAACTCTGTTAAACAGCTGTGTCACAGAATAACCTCTATATAAAATAATATGGATCAGTATAATTATACATCAGCTCCTTAAAACTGCTCTCCCGTCTCACCTCACTTCCTCCTTCATGTTCATCTCCACCTCATTACTGTCACATCACTGTGTGTATATGTGTGTGTGTGTGAGTGTGTGTGTATATGTGTGTGTGTGTGTACCTGTTTGAGGTGGTTGGAAGTGATATTATGGGCATCCATGTTGGATTTCTCCAGGCTGCTCAGGCAGCGCTCCAGCGTTCCCACAAAACTCTCACGTAAATAATCCACGGAGCTGGTGAGTTTATTAGCGACGGCCTGATTCAGACGCACAACGATCAGCTCCTGGATCTGCTGGATACACGACTTGATGTCCTTACTGCTCACTGCTTCTCCGTTAGAGCTCACAATGATGTCTGAGAGAGAGAGAGAGAGAGAGAGAGCGCGAGAGAGAGAGAGAGAGAGAGAGAGAGAGAGACTGTAATCATCAACAATCTTCTGATTTTAGCCAGCTAGCAGTAATCTCCTCAGTGGGAAACCAGCTTTGACCTTTGACCCCCCTGACCTGTGAACTCGAGGTTGGCCGCATCCTCCAGCAGCTGCTCCTTCATGGTGCTCAGCGTCTCCACAATCATCTCCTTCATCTCCTCCTGCTTGCGGTTGGCGATGGCCATGAGGGAGGTGAAGAGCTCCGCCTCCTTCTCCCGGGTGTACTCCAGCCTCCGGGGCGTGATCTGAAGATCTCTCTGCATGTCGAAAGCCTGACGGGCCACAAACAAACAAACAAACAAACAAACAATCATTAAAATAAAAAAAAGCATTAACATCATCAGTACGACGTTTGTGAGCAGGTGGAGATTATTTCACAATAGTTTCAGTTCATCACACGATCTGCTCACGGCTTCACATCTTCTCCCTACTGTACTGCTGCAGGAGCACCTCAGGGTTCTGCTGCAGGAGCACCTCAGGGTTCTGCTGCAGGAGCACCTCAGGGTTCTGCTGCAGGAGCACCTCAGGGTTCTGCTCTGGGTTCAGTTCTCGTTCCTACCTGGTTGATGAAGAGGTCGAGGCAGGTGCAGTGGAGTGCGTTCAGTCGGTTCGCCGCCTCCACCAGCTGACTGGTGAACACCTGCCGGCTGAAGTGGACGAGGAGTCGATGGAGGCGGTCCAAATTCTCTCCGAGGACGCTGTGAGGTTTCCCGGAGGAGCCGTGCGTTTGGGACGGAGCGCCGCAGGAACAGTTTCCCTGTCCGTCCGGGAGGAGGCCCAGGGAAAGGAGCTGCTTCTGGAGAGCGCCAGATTCCACCTGAGAGGCAGGAATACCGGGAATACTGGGGACCCGGACGAAGCAGATGGGAAACGGAAGCAGGTCGCAGACCTTTAGGAGCTCGGCCGTCTGGTCCGGGCTAACGGAGTCCTGACTCAGAGCATAGAGAATTATGGGAATTGTGTTTTGCATGCAGTCCTCCAGAGCCTCCTTAATGGGCTGCACTCCTGCACATGGCACCACCATGATCCTAGTCTCCTGAGAGACAGACACACAGAGAGACACACAGAGAGACAGACAGAGAGAGAGAGAGAGAGAGAGAGAGAGACAGTTGCGTTAGCTTTATTTAAAAATTCAGCAGCCTAACTTTGATCGCGTGTGATTTACAGGAAATAAAATGTATAGTCATGTTTGCAACCTGTTTCATTTTTTACATATAAATTCTGTGTTCCTGTTTGTGTCCCATAAACGCCCATTTCTCAGAAAAGATTCCGTAAAGGGTGTTGTGTTTTCTTCACGTACGTGTCGCGTGTTGTTGTAAGAGTCAGTGACGTAAATGCGCACGTGTACGTGTCCAGCGTGAACCGCGTGCTGCGTATCGCTCGGGCTGAGTTACACCTCGTCTACACATGCCGCACGTTAAACACCTCTGACATCGAGCTGTAAACTGTACAGATGTAAACTCCTCTGCTCCGGCTGTTAGTAGTGAAAGAACAGCACAAGAGCTGAAGAGAACACAGCGAGAGCTCCGACACGACAGGCTTCCTCATTTCTGAATGAAAATACACGTCGTTACAAATCACTTTTATTCAAATAATTAAAATACTCAACTGCTGCTGAGTGTTCTTATGAAATTATAAATTATTTGAATGAATGATCTCACCAACAGTAATCATTAGTGTTAAATTATAGTTTGTTTTAGTGCAAACGTATTCAACCCCCTGGAATTTATCAGATCTGTCTGAATAACAGATGATAAATACACACACTCTTCCTGTCAGTATTTTTATTGTAAAGTCATGTTCTCTTTTCAAGTGAGGCCAACAGTCACTCTGAAGGAGTTACAGGGGCTGAGAGCGGAGTGAAGGTGTAACTGAGGACTGTATGGGAGGCGTGGCTAGAAAGAAACCGCAGCTCGGGAAAAGCCACATGAAAGCACGAGAGTGACCCAGTCAAGATGTGGGTTTTTTTTTTTTTTGGCGTGATGAGATCAAGATACTGAATTTGGGTAAGTTTCAAATCACTGTGTGGCACAAACCTAACGCAGGCC